>APFE030791439.1:257993-279926 GCA_000404065.3 Pinus taeda
GGATTTTTTCCCCACAGCAAAATGGGCTACCATCTGGGCACTCTTTGCCCTAGCAGCTCATAATGGTTGGAAATTCCATCAAATGGATGTAAAAACTGCTTTCTTGAATGGATATCTAAAAGAGAATGTTTTTATGTCCCAGCCTGAAGGATTTGCTATAAAAGGACATGAACATAAAGTATGCAAACTTGTTAAATCCTTGTATGGCCTCAAACAAGCACTGCGAGCCTGGTATGAAAAGCTAACTGAGCATCTTCTAAAACTTAATTTCAAACATTATGATCTTGATGATGCAACTTTGTATGTCAAGAAGGTTGGAAAAAAAGTTGTATATCTTGTGGTATATGTAGTGATATTTTGATGACAAGGAACAATGAGAGCTACATTGCATCCATAAAGAAGGAATTGAGGAAAGGTTTTGAAATGACTGATTTGGGCTATGTTCATAATATTTTGGTATTGAAGTAACTCAACATCCAAAGTCCATATTCCTTTCTCAAAAGAAGTACATTGGAGATCTGTTGACTAGGTTTGGAATGAATGAATGTAATCCTCTGACTACTCCAATGGAACAAAACTTAAAGCTCACATCCATTGAAGGAAAATAATTTGAGGATGCAACAAAGTATAGACAACTTGTAGGAAGTCTCAACTACCTAACTACTACCAGACCAGACATTTCGTTTGCTGTTGGAATCCTCTCCAGGTTTATGCAAAAGCCTTGTGAGGGACATTGGTCTATTGCAAAAAGAGTTTTAAATTACTTGAAGGGAACTCAAGACTTTGGAATCAATTATACACAGGTGGGCGACTTCAGCTTGATTGGATACTTTGATTCAGAATTTGATGGAGACAAAGAAATTGGGGTATCTACTTTGGGTTATGCTATGAGTCTTGGATTAGGAGCTGTCTCCTGGAGATCACACAAACAATCAATTCTAGCAGATTCGACAACAAAGGCAGAATATGTGGCAGCAGCTGAGGCAACAAAAAAAAAATTTGTGGCTCACGAAAATTCTGGAAGATTTGCAGGTAAAACAAGTACAATCAACTCCACTCATGATTGACAATACATCGGCAATTAAGTTGTCCACGAACCCAAAGTTCCATGATCGAACGAAGCACATCAATACAAAATATCATCTCATTCGACATCTTGTTGAGGCCAAAACAATCCATCTTTGCCATTGTTCCATTAATGAGTAGATTGCAGACATCTTCACCAAATCACTTGGAAGAGAAAAGCTTGAAAGATTCAGAACGATGCTTGGACTCACTAACATCCCTTTTGAGTAAAGCGAGGAATGTTGACACCTAATCATAGGGATTGGGTGAACAATTGTAATTAGTGTAAATAAATAATAGATAAAATGGAGAGTCATCGAGAGATGAACTGAACAGTCACTCCCTCTTGTATATAATAATGAACAACTTGAATGAATAATATGATTACATTTTGAGGAGTTACCTTGTGGTCTGACATCATGGAATGTTACATGAAGAGTTATATGTGGAACAACCTCGAGGATTCGAAATATAAGATTGAAGAACACATGTTTGTAGGTTGAAGAAGGAATTGTATGGTTTGAAGCAAGCTCCCCGAGCTTGGTATGAACGTATTGATAGTTACTTAGTGAAGCTAGTATTCGCAAGAAGAAATGTTGATCCCAACCTCTACTTCAAGGTAGTCCAAGGTATGCCATTGGTTTTGGTTTTATATGTTGATGATCTATTTTTGACAGGTAGTGAGCCTCTGATGATCGAATGTAAGAGGAATCTAGCCTTTGAATTTGAGATGAAATACCTTGGTCTCATGCACTACGTTTTGGGTTTCTAAGTGTGGCAAAAGCCTGGTAAGATTTTCCTTTCACAAGGAAAATACATTGTAAAGTTGTTGGAAATATTGGAAATGACTGCATGTAAATCCATGGTCACTCCAATGGAAATGAACTTCAAGAAATTATGTTGATATGTTGTAGGACCAAACAAAGAAAATCCATCTCAGTATAGACAACTGATCGGGGCTCTAATGTTTCTGATGAATACCCTTCGAGACATCTGCTATGCAATAAACACATTAAGTCAATTCATGATCGGGCCCTGCCACACATATTGGATAGCTTCTAGACACATATTGAAATATTTGCATGGGTCGATCATACTTGGTCTGAGGTATTTTGTAGGAAATGTTCAACTTCATGGATACCATGATGCTGATTGGGCTAGAAATGTTATCGACGATAAAAGTACATCTATATGTTATTTTAGCCCTAGATCTACGATGATATCCTGGACGAGAAGGAAACAAAAGTCTATAACATTAAGCATCTCCAAAGAAAAATAAATTGCTGCTAAAATGGCTATATGTGAAGTAGTTTGATTGAGAAAGCTTTTTGGAGATCTTTTTGAGCAGGTCCTAGAAACTACAGTGATATATTGCGACAACAAGAGTGGAATCCATTTGGCAGAAAATTGTGTGTTTCATGACTAGTCCAAGCATATCGAGATCCGATATCACTTCATTCAAGACATGGTGCAGAGAGGAGATGTCAAGCTCCATCACATATCGACAGATGGACAAATTGCAGATATTCTCATGAAGGAATTACCCAAGAGAATGTTCTTGGTCTTCAGAGAGAAACTTGGACAGATGGATGTGTCCCTCCAGATGAGGGGCAACGCTAATCGATAACACTAAGCCAACTCTTCCTACCCTGTTTGAGTTCCCAGTGTGAGGAATCAAGATGGAGGGCTCCTGGGGTTGAGGGAACTCTAGACAATAGGGTGTCATCTCTATTTATTACCCATACGGTTGTAGTTGTAGCTCACCCTATCTTGGTATTTGTAGAGTATACCCAATTTTCCATCATACCCACAAGCCGGGCTTGTTGGGAATACTGCTCCTCATCTGGCCAGCGAGTGAGAGTACTTGGGGGTGAACAACCCAAGGTGATTATGATGCAGATGTTCTACCACATGACTATTTAGGGTCATTGACGGGAAGATCAGTAAGCAATAGGATGGATTGAGATAATTCGATATGATTCAAGGGTTGAGGATTCACTCCCCTGTATGATGAGTTATCCTATTTCTAGATAAGGGTGGAAGTTATTTCTCCCTGATTCTTCTTCTAAATTTGAGAAAGTTTCAACAGATAGAGTTGAGCAGAGAAAGTCTTGACATGTTGATCAACTAACATATATTGAAAGGAGGAATTATTCCTAGTTAAGAGGGAGTGTTAATTTTTGCAACTAGGGTCAAATCCCACATTGGACAACTCAAATGATCAAGATAATATGTGCATTAAATTCCTCTTTTTGAGAGGACCAAAAATGACCTTAAGATCACCTAATTCGGTTAAACAGAAATTAAGTTTTGAATTATTTTATTCATACATACATTATGGAATGCATCGGCCCTAACCATATGCGTAACTGATTGGGTCAATCTTAACCCCAAGTTAACCCTAATGAAAACCTATAAAAGGAAGTGACCTCGATTTCATTTGAACACATTATTATCATCTTTCTATTCTGCTATTTTGTCTTGGCTCGCACAGGTATGTCAAAAGGAGTTTGCATAGGGTCCAAAATTACAAGTGAAAGGTTCACTCTGGGTTAGGGTTTTTTGGATCTCGGTCACTGGCACAAAACTGAAGTTTTTTGTCCTCGATCACAAGCACAAAGTAAGCAAGAGAGCAACTTTGGCTCTTTGGTTGCTTAGAAACAATTCACAGAGAGTAGATTTGGGTTTAGAGGTAGACCAAAAGGATTTGTTCCCCGACCGTTCGCACCAGGTAGCCCTGGAAGCGACCCTGTCATCATAGTCGCTCACATAGCTCAGCTAGGGTGTGACTTTGGCCCTTTGGATGCTCACACAACTCGATAAGGGAGTAACTTTGGGTCTTTGTAGTACGGTGCTAGAGTTGCATGCATAGAGACCTTCTGGATGTGACTCTGCAGTACGGTTGCTCACACACTGTATTACGGAGGTCAACGCAGAAGCTTCAGTTGCTCACATATAGCGTTGATGAGGGTGACCTAGTTCAGATATAGGGTTTTGACATCTTGACATCAACTAGCTTTAGTGATATGGTATATTTAGGTTTCTCTGTTGTTATAACATATTTTTATATCTGTAGATCTGATTTACTGTTATCCGCTACGAATTATATGTATTGGGCTCATTGTAATCTCTTCTGAAATATTTTTATGACGGTCTACTATAGAAGAAGATTTGAAAGGGTTTCCCCCTAGTGGGGGTTTTCCCTGGTCTTGGATCAATCTGTTGTCTCTTATGGTTGTGTTGTTTCCTTCTCTATCACTGCATATATTGTTCTTTCTTTAGTTACGTTTGTGATTGATTATGCTGCTAATAATTGGATGCATTGTTAATGAAAAGATAAATTGGGCTAAAGTAACTGATACATCATTGAACAATTTGAAAATTCAACAGTACAAGCTCCACATCTTCACATAGTGAGGTTGAGAAGAAGGTTGAACCAAAGAAAAACGTTGTAAATTCGAAGAATGATGCCAAAATAGTAAAAGATAAAGGACGACAACAAAATACAACACCAACTTCAAAGAAGAATGAAAAATATTCCAGGTATGTTCATTTATTTAATGGTTATTTTTTTTCATGTGCTAACTTTGAACATATGGCCAGGGATTGTAAAGTTGTTGACATGTACAACTATCAAGGACCACCGCCTCTAAATGAATTATCCAAGTATGCACGTTCATTTAATGACAATTTATTTTTATGTGCTAACTATGGACATATGGCTAGGGATTGTGAGGTTTTTGATAGGTACAACTATTATCTACAAAATCCTAGAAGCAAGTTTTCAGGTTCACGAGATAGATACCAAACGAAATCTTTTATGGATGACATTAAATGCTTCAAATCTCATAACTATGGACATATAACTTGTCACTGCAGATACAAGATGGACTCAATCATGAATAAAAATCTTGATGACGGGAATAATAAGGTTTGGAAAAGCAAACAAGTACAATATGAGCAAGAAAAGAAGGAAGGCAAGAAGGCCTCATTAGTTATTCTTCCAAGATTTGCAACAGGTCGCAAGGAATCAACAATTTCTTCGGTTAATGACTCGAGTAAAGATGGTATGTTAGATGATACACTATTTTGAACAATTTGGCTTGTCAACTCCTTGAAAATTGAAGAGGGGGAGTATTGCAGCATTATGTGGCATAGGTCTACCATAGATAGATAGTTTGAACAAGATGACAGTTTCATAACAGGTTCAGGGGGAGCATAACAATTGAAGGATTATAGGTTCACAAAGGAAGGCTTCTCTTCAGGGAATAGGTCCATAGGGATCATTATTCATAGAATATTACAAGAGGCTTCTCAATATGGGGAGAATAGGCAGATAAAATGTCCACATGAAGCAAGCAAACTCTCAGGGGAAGTAACCCTTTTCCATTGATGTCAAAGGGGGAGAGAAAAAACTTAGAAGGAGATTAAAATCTCGAGAAGGAGTTGAAGCATGAAAGTAGGGGGAGTTGTACTCGTAGGAGGAGCATGTGTGTTTCCATTGATGACAAGGGGGAAGATTGTTGGATGGTGTTGTCATTGATGTCAACCCATGGAGTTGATTGGGCTTGAATTTGACTAAAAACACCAGCCATTGATGTAAAGTGGTTAATGAAAGCTTTTTAGTAATTTTCAGATTACATCGATATGGAAATTAAACTGTTGGATTGTTGAAAACCCAACTCCTAGGGTTTGGGTTCCCTGGACTTAGGATGTACCCAGACCTTTTCAAGGGTTTTTGAAGGGTCAAAATATTGAGTTTGTGTTGAAGATATAGGTCATTAGATTCTCCTCGAAGAGACGTTTCTATTTGTATGTGGTACGCCCCGTGGTTCCTTTTGGTTTGAGAGAAAATAAAGTTTAAAGTTGAAGACCCCATTTTGTGGGCCAAAACCCCAGGGGATAGAGACATGAAACTTTATTCACCAAAGATTGTCAATATACGATAGGGATTCTTACCATACTATCACCACATATAAGTTGAATAAATTCAAGGTCCAAAGCCAATAAACCAATCATTGACTTCACACTCGGGTAGGACCATATGTACCAAGCCAATCATTGACTTCAAATTTTAGTAGAGATTAAGGTAAAGCATGTTATAAAGAATAATAATAATAAAGGTAATTGAATAAATAGTTACCCTTATGGTTAAGTAATCTTAGAGTCACTAACGTTAAATATAATGGGTTTCTGACGCATTAAAATATACAATGGGTTTCCTAAACATTAAAAATGGGTTTGTAACACTTAATTCTAAAAACACCTTCTTCAAAGTTTTAATTTAAATAAAACTAATATTTAATTTCTCTCCAATAAATCACTCCAATGTCTACTTTTATGAATCCCCTTCACTCTCTATAAAAGAGACCTATCCAACCCTCAAAAGATATAACAAATCACAACAACTCCTCTATGTGTTAGCTCTGAAAAGTTTCTGTGATATTCATTATTTTTTTGAAGATTTCTGGGGTAGAGAAAGTTAGATTCTTTTGGGGAAAATAGGACAGCAAATCACAGGTAAGGTTAAATTTCTTTTGATTGATGTTTTTGACAAATGTTTAGGACTGGCTTTGAAACAGAACTGCAGACCCTTGACTCCCTTAAAATTTGCAGCTAGGGTACATTCTATGGATTTCTTTGGGTTTGCATGGGCTTAAATCTCTTGTTACAGGTCTACTTGATTGGGAATTATTTGCAGAACTAACTGTAGTCCTAAAGAATAATTAAAGGTCACATTCTAGAGAATTTTCGGCACCCTGTTGAGGCACAATTTGATGCTTGGTTAGATCCTCTTGAGATGTAATACCTCAAGCTTTCTTTTTCCATTTTTCAATCATAAGGTCTCAGATCTCTAAAAACTTCAAGTTATGAAGCAATCACATCAAGGTTCCCATTTTATACTAGACCATCATCTATGCCTTGAAAATGATACAACTATTGAACCCTACGACTCTCCTTTTATTCCCTTGTTACAATTCATTGAAGACATTATGGGCATAAGATTTTTTTGAAGTTACTCCAAGGCTAGTGAAGATAGAACTTTTTGTGTTTAAGTATGCTTCATGTCCAACAAAGAAGAATCATTACTTGGGCATCAAAATCTACTCTTGAAGAGGGCCAAAGGCTGGTTGAAATGTTTTATTGTTTTTTGGATCTATGACATCATTAAGGCTCACACTGAAACCTTGGCCTAGGATTTTCTCAAAAGTATTAAAATCAATACTTATAATAGCAACAATATTTATTGATTAGGCCTATGACTCTTCTCATCTATCAATTTGTTTGAAGCTTTTGTCTAAGTCTAGAAGCATCTTCATTATTTCTTTCATTGAAGCCTAATATAGTTACTAAAAGTGCATTCCAAGAGATGAATTTTGTGAACAATTTAGTCTTGTATATACCTATGCGTTGTCACTTGGAGACTTGAAGTGGGAGAAAAATCAGTGTATCACAGGTGGTGTTTCATCCTAGAAAGGAGGCTAAACTAAGACAACAATATAACACAAGTATGCAAGTTGTCTTTAAGTCTCATTGATCAATTTTTCATACAAATATATGCTCTCATTAAAAGAGAATAAAAGTATTGGAATCACCATCAATTTTCAGTTAGAGCTACAAAAGTACAAGGCATTGCCATCACCACAATTTGTCAAGCAACAAAGATTCTTTCTGGATTGGAGCAGTATTGATATGTAAGATATCCAACAGCGAGGGACTTGTTGACAAATCATCACCTACAGGAGGAAACATCAACACATTTGGCTACAGTAAACAAGTAAGGGTTTTGAGCACGGATTTTCATCATACTCTGAAGTTAAGGATTCAAAGATCTACATAGTCAAGTCAAAGGAAAGCATCAACAGAGGGTAAAAAGTTTCTGAGGACACATCACCTTGTTAAAGTAACAATGGATTGTTGTGTGTGAGCAGTAAAGAAACATATGCTAGTAACTCTATGTGGGTAGAGATTGAGAGCATTGATTGCACATCATCGGGATGACTTGTGGCATCTCGGATTGTGCCATTCTCAAACACTTATTCGACACTCGTAGCAATACAATGTGATTGGTTCAGTAATGTGGGAGTCTACTTAAGAGCTCTTGTTGGACATTGGATAATTCAACACTCCCCATGTGTTTCGTGACATGGACTAACCGCCTCTCGAAGATCCGTTAACTCTGGCGATGCGTCTGTTTACTAAAACCTGCGGGTTTTGGTGTAATGGCAATTGTGATCCCAACAAGTGGTATCAAAGCCAAAGGTCTTGAGTTTGAATCACACCCGGCTCGCACTGGGGGAGAGATTGTTGGACATTGGATAATTTAGCACTCCCCATGTGTTTCGTGACATGGACTAACCGCCTCTCGAAGATCTGCTAACTTTGGCGATGCGTCCGTTTACTAACACCTGTGGGTTTTGGTGTAATGGAAATCGTGATCCCAATAGCTCTCAACAATTACTCATTCATGAGTAATGCAGTGACAATGGATATGACATGGTCAATTTGAGCAGCGAAAATATTGTACAATTATCAGTGATGTACAGTGATCAATGATGAGCAATGTTCAACAATATGCAGCGATTGTTTAGTGATCAATTGAACAATTTTGTGTAATAGGGCTTGCCAGAATATAAAGATCATGCAGAGTATTATTATCTTCATTACAACTTTTTTATATTTATTTAGAGCATAGTGGGGTACAGTGTGAAAATTGTGAAACATAGTCTTTTAGATCATTAAGGTAGGTCATATAGAGTCATCGTCAAGTTGTGGCTTGAGAACACTTAAGGGTGGTAGGGTGGTGCTATGGAATGCTATGGCTTGCATAGGGCATTATTCCTAATAAACTAATAGGGAAGCAAAGCATCCTTTTCGATAGAGGCTAGTAAACAAAGTGTTGGGGCACTCATCAGGTTGTGGCCTAATCTATAGGGCGTTGGGGCATCCTTCTGGTTGCAACAAGATATTAGGGTCTAGTAACATCCTACAAGTTGTAGCATGTGAATTAGGGATTTGATGCCTCCCTCAGTTGTAGTTGAAATCTTGATGTAATCACTTTTATTTTTATAGGGAGAAGACAATTACTAAAGAATTGTTCGGTCATTTTTGACTTGGAAGGGTTTTCCACCAAAAAATCTTTGTGTCCTCCATTTTATCTTTCTGCGTTGTTTCATGGTGTTGTCTATAGTTGATTATTGTTTATGGTCATCTGAAGAAGAACAATAATAATAACTGAAGATTAACTAATGCTCTGAAAAAGATAAAAAATTGCTAATTGCTAAGAAATACTGATTCACCCCCTCTCAATATTTCCAACAATTGGTATTCAAGCTTGGTTCCTTTTGTAACAACTTAATCACTGGAAGTAATTTTTCAGAGCATAGAGATGGGAAAGTCAAAGAAGCAAGTTTTGAGGATTTCAAAGGAAGGTAGAGGTACAAAAAATATGAATAAAGTGAGTATTTTGTTGTAACCCCTGATTTTGATGCTGATAATTATTGGATATGGGAATCCAAGATGGAAGTACATTTGCACAAACATGGAGTATGGGAATCAATTGTTTCTAGAGACAAATCTACCAACGAAGCTAAAAGGTACTATTTTTAAGGCCATGAATGTAATTTTGAATGTTTTACCAAATTATGTGCAAAAAAAAGTTGGTCAATGTTCAATAGCTAAAGCTCATTGGGAAAAGCTTCATAATGTCTATTAAAAAAATAAATAAGGTCAAGATGTTATTGAAAATTTGGATCCTTCTGATTATGAAGAGATTGGAGAAATGAGTAAGACAAAGTTTTAAAAATCAAGTGATCAAGGTGATAAAGGAACTCAAAAGTTGAAAGGAAAAGACAAGACTTTTGGAAGCAGAAATGAAGAAAACAAAATAACTCATCAAATAAAATGAATAGTATGAGAAGATTACTAACATTCTTAAAACTCAATTGGAAGAAGTCAAGAATACAGATACATAATAACTAAAGAGAGAAGTCCAACAAAAGAAACAAGAGCTCGACACAACATTTGCAAATATTAGGAGACTCAAACAATAGATGTAGGAAGCAGAAATTGAAAGGAAGGAATATGATCAAAGATACATACCGCAATTGACCAAAAGAAAAAAGATTTGGAAACCTTTTCAGCTAAACTAAGCAGGCTTAGGATTGAAAATGAGGAGCAGAAGGAATAGATACAGGTTCTCAACGGAGAAGTAGAGAAGACCTCTCTTCTCAAGCTATAGCTTAAGGACGTAGAAAAAGAAGGGAGATCTCGAAAACATGGTTTCAATAAGATCTTGATCAAAATCAAGAAGAACTTGATGCAATGCTTAATGATATCAACAAGCTCAAATAAAAGGAACATTTAAATGTTATGTACACGATAGATAAATAATTGGCAAAAAGAACAGTTAAGGCTTCAATTGATGAAGGTACAAGCTCCACATCTTCGCATAATGAGATTGAGAAGATGGTTAAACCAAAGAAGAACATTGTAACTATGAAGAATGATGCCAAAAAAATCAAGGATGAAGGACGAAAACAAACTATAACACTACCTTCGAAGAAGAATGAAAAATATTCTAGGTATGTTCATTTATTTAATGGTTATTGTTTTTCATGTGCTAACTTTGGACATATGCCCAGGGATTGTAAATTTGTTGACAAGTATAACTATCAAGGACCACCGCCTCTGAACGAATTATCCAGGTACACACGTTAATTTAATGGCTATTTATTTTTATGTGCTAACTATGGACATATGGCTAGGGATTATGAATTTTCCGATAGGTACAACTATTATCTGCAAAATCCTAGAAGCAAGTTTTCAAGTTCATGAGATAGATACAAAACAAAATTTTCTATGGATGACATTGAATGCTTCAAATATCATAACTATGGACACATAACTCGTCACTGCAAATACAAGATGGAATCAACCATGAATAAAAATCTTGATGATGAGAATAAGAAGGTTTGGAAAAGAAAACAGGTACACGATGAACAAGTACAAGATGAGAAAGAAAAGAAGGAAGGCAAAAAGGTCTCAGTAGTTATGCTTTCAGTATTCATAGAATGTCGTAAGTAATAAAAAATTGCTTCAGTTAATGACTCAAGTGAAGATGGTTCGTTAGATGATACACTATTTTTAACAATTCAGCTCGTCGACTCCTTGAAATTTGAAGAGGGGGAGTATTACAACAGTACGTGTAATAGGTCTACCATAGATAGATAGTTTGAAAAAGATGGCAATTCCATAATAGGTTCAGAGGGAGTAGAATAGTTGAAGGATTACAAGTTCACAAAGGAAAACTTCTCTTTAGGGCAAAAGTCCACAGGGATCGTCATTAACAGACTATTACAAGAAGCTTCTCATTATGGGGAGCACAGGCAGCTAACAAGTCCACATGAAGAAAACAAATTCTAAGGGGGAGTAGTCCTTTGCCATTGATGTGAAAGGGGGAGAGAAAAATTCGAGAAATATATTGAAATATCAAGAGGTGAAGCATGAAGGCCGAGAGATTTTTACTCGTAGGAGGAGTACGTGTGTTGCCATCAATGACGAAGGGGGAGATTGTTGGATGGTGTTGTCATTGATGTCAACCGATGGAGTTGAATGGGTTTGATTTCGACTAAAAGAACTTGTCATTGATGTCAAATTGTTAATGAACGCTTCTTAGTAATTGTCAGATTACATCAAGATGGTAGTTATACTGTTAGATGGTTGAAAACCCAAGTCTTAGGGTTTGGGTTCCCTTGACCAAGGATGTACCCTGACCTTGTCGAGGGTTTTTGAAGGGTCAAAAAATTGAGTTTGTGTTGAAGATATAGGTCATTATATTCCCCTCGAAGAGATGTTTATTTTGATATGTGGTATGCCCCATGAGTCCTTCTGGTTTGAGAGAAAATTTAGTTAAAACTTGAATTCCCAGTTTTGTGGGCTAAAACACTAGGGGTAGAGACATGACACCTTATTCACCAATGGTTGTCAATATTTGATAGGTATTCTCACTGTAATCTCATTTTTTATAAGTTAAATAAATTCAGTATCCAAAGCTAGTAAACCAATCATTGACTTCACACTTGGGTAGGACCATACGCACTAAGGCAATCATTAACTTAAAATTTTAGTAGAGCAACATTATAAATAATAATAATAATAATATAATAATAATAATAATAATAATAAAATGTAATTGAATAAATAGTTACCCCTATGGCAAAGTAATCTTAGAGTAACTAACGTTAAATATAATAGGTTTCCTACACATTAAAATATATAATGGGTTTCCTAAACATTAACAATGGGGTTTTAACACTTAATTCTAAAACACCTTATTCATGGTTTTAATTTAAATAAAAATAATATTTAATTTCTCTCCAATAAATTAGTCCAACGTCTACTTTTATGAATTCCCCTCACTCTCTATAAAATGTACCTATCCAAACCTCAAAATATATAGCAAATCACAACAAATCCTCTATGTGTTAGCTCAAAATTTATTTATTTATTTTATTTTTTCCTGTAATTTTAGATATTTTTTGAAGATTTCTGAGGCAAAGAAAGTTCAATTTATTTGGGGAAAATAGGACAGCGAATCAGAGGTAAGGTTAAAGTTCTTTTGATTAATGTTTTTTACAAATGTTTGGGACTATATTTGAAACACAACCGCAGACCCTCGGCTCCCTTAAACCTTGCAGTTAGGGCACATTTTATGGATTTGTTTGATTTTCATGGGCTTAAATCTCTTGTTACAAGTCTACTTGATTGGGAATTCTTTGAAGAACTAATTGTAGTCCTAAAGACTAATCAAAGGTTACATTCTAGTACATTTTTGGCACCTTGTTGAGGCACAGTTTGATGCTTGGTCGGATCCCTCTTGAGATGTAATACTTCAGGCTTGATTTTTCCATTTTCTAGGCATAACGTCTTAGCTCTTTAAAAACATCAAGGTCTGAAGCAATCTCAGCAAGGTTTCCATTTTATACTAGACCATCATCCATGCCTTGAAAATAATACAACTATTGAACTATATGACTCTCCTTTTATGCCTTTGTCACAATTCAGTGAAGGCATAATCGACATAAGATTTGTTTAAAGTTACTCCAAGGCTAGTGAAGATAACACTTGTTTGCTTAAGTAGGCTTCAAGCCCAACAAAGAAGAATCATTACTTGTGCATCCATATTTACTCTTGAAGAAGGCCAAAGACTAGTTGAAAATTGTTATTGTTTTGTGGATTTGTGACATCATTAAGGCCCAGAATGAAACCGTGGCCTAGGGTTTCCTCAGAAGTATTAAAATCAATACTTATAACAACAACAATATTTGTCGATTAGGCCTATGAATCTTCTCAACTATCAATTTGTTTAAAGCTTTTGTCCAAGTATAAAAGCATCCTCATTATTGTTTGGGTTGACGCCTAATATAGTTACTACAAGTGTATTCTAGGAGATGACTTCTGTGAACGACTCAATCTTGTATATATCTATGCGTTGTCACCTGGAGACTTGAAGTGGGAGAAATACCAGTGTATTACAGGCGATGTTTCATTTATAAAGGAGGCTAAACTAAGACAACAATATAACACATGTATGCAAGTTGTCTTTGAGTCACATTGATCAATTTTACATACAAATATTAAAATATAACAAAAGATTGGAATCATCATCAGTTTGCAGTCAAATCTACAAAAGTACAAGGAATTGTCATCACCACAAATTTTCAAGTAGCAAAGATTCTTTCAAGATTGGAGCAACATTGGTCTATAACATATCCAATAGCTAGGGACTTGTTGAGAAATGATGACCTATAGGTGGAAACATCAACACATTTTTCTATAGTAAACAAGTAAGGGTTTTGAGCAAGGCTTTTCATCATACTTTGAAGTTAGGGCTTCAAATATCTACATAGTCAAGTCAAAGGAAAGCAAGAATAGAGTGTAACAGGTTTCTGAGGACACATAACCTTGTTAAAGTAAAAATTGATAGTTATGTGTGAGAAATGCTTAAAAGTAAAGGAACATATGCTAGTAGCTCTTTGTGGGTAGAGCTCGAGATCACTGATTGTAGGTCATCGGAATGACCTGTGACATCTGGGATTGTGCCATTCTCAGACACTTGTATTCAACACTCATAGAAGTACAATGTGATTGGTTCAATGATGTGGTAGTCTTCTTAAGAGCTCTAGATGGTTACTCATTCATGAGTAGTGAAATGACAACAGATATGACATGGTTAGTTTGAGTAGTGAAAATACTGTAAAATTATCAACGATGTACAATGATCAATGATGAGCAATGTTCAACAATATGCAATGATTGTTTAGTGGGTTGACTTGGCTTTGATTAGTTGAACAATTTTTCGAAATAGGGCTTGACAGTGTATACATATCATGTAGAGTATTAATATCTTCATTATAACCTTCTTATATTGATTTAGAGCACAGTGGGATCCAATGTGAAAATTTTGAAACATGGCCTTATGGCTCGTCAAGGCAGGCGATTGGAGTGACCTTTAGGTTGTGGTCTGAGAACACTTCAAGGTGGCAGGGTGGTGCTAAGGAAAGTTGTGGTTTGCATAGGGCGTTGTGCTATCCATTCAGTTGTGGCTAATAAACTAACAGGGAAACAAACCATCCTTTTCGATAGCTGCTGGTAAACAGTGTTGGGGCACTCATAAGGTTGTGGCCTGATCTACAAGACATTGGAGCATCCTTCTGGTTGCAACAAGATATTAGGGTCTAGTAGCATCCTACAAGTGTTAGCATGAGAATTAGGGGGTTGATGCCTCCCTCAGTTGTAGTTGAAATCTTGATGTAATCAATTTTCTTTTAACAGGGAGAAGATAATTACTAAAGAAGCGTTCGATGGTTTTTGACTTGGAGGGAGTTTTCCACCTAAAAATTATTGTGTCCTCTATTTTATCTTTATGAATTGTTGTATGGTGTTTTCTATTGTTGATTATTGTTTATGATCAGCTGAAGAAGAACAATAATAATAACTGAAAATTAACTAATGCTCTGAAAAAGATTAAAAAGTGTCAATTTCTAAGAAATACTGATTCTCCCCCCTAGTGTTTCCAACAACTTGAACCAATTACATAATGAGCGAGAGTAATATTATTGATGGTCGGTAATGTTTTTAATTAGCTAACCAAATATGTATATTTATTTTTTCTTTTTATTACAACTAATCTTGTTTTTTATTAAATATGTGTTTTAATTTTATTTTAAAAGGACAGAGTCAACTCTGATTTTAGCAGAGAAGGAACTATACATCTCCCTCATATTAAGATGTATAATGAGTGAATTTCATGCTTATGTTTTTTATTATAGTCAGTATTGATTTTTTATTTAGTAAATTTTTAATTTTTATTTTAAAAGGAACATGTGTCAACTACATGTTGAATACAAAATAAATTACATTCACAAGCTGTTCATCATCTGTTGAGCTCCAAAACTGATCAAAATGCATTCTACTACTACCTTGCTTATGTCCTACTCTGCTTCTAGCCAAATTTATCTTGTATAGTATCCAAAACATGCCATTATATAACACCAATTTACATAACATTAGTAAAAAATAATGTTGTAGGATAACTACAATCATGAGAATTCACCATCTACCATTGTGTTGCGATTTTCTTCCTCTGTCTGCACTGGAATCTCTGCTTTCACTAACTCCACAGGCTCACCTAGATTTGCAACATTAGGAGAAGGTGGATCTTGGAGACCAAAGAATTCCTTAAGCACCCCAATGACTATCACTTCCACCATTACCTCGATTGCTTCAACCTTCGCATAAATATTGTCAACCTTAGTAGCCATATTCCCCACTGTTAACCGAATCCTCTCCACATCCTCTTTCAAGGCTTGCACCTCTCGCATCTATAGTGAGAAATAAGATCTTGCTTCCTCCACTAGCTGAGTCCTAAAGCTATCAAATTTGGACAATTTTTCCTCTATTGACGCCACCTCCTGATTTTTTTCATGAGCCTCTATACTTGCCTCAATTGAGAATTCCATTCTCGACTATAGATGAAATGTTACTGAGACTCGACACAATTCCCATTCGACTTCTTTCCATTTATAACCAATCATGTTTCCCATTGAAAACTCTATAGTCATCGCCTTGCATTGAATGCCCTTGTTGCACATTTTCACTGTGATTTTACCTCTGTCCTAAAACCTTTCCTTAATGCAACTATCAAACTTGCCACATTTACTCTTCTTGCAAAGGAATGAGAAACAAGCTTGAGGGGTGATATATCTCGTGGTGTATTCATGTGAGAAACATATGTCATTTTTTATGACATTTTCCTTCACCATTTTCCATCTGGTGGGGTTTCCTGTCATTGTTTCTAATCTCAAGATTCACCACTTCATTCCCTTCCCTATTTCCTTCACCATGTTATTAATTGTCACAAGGACATACCTCAGGTCCCGATAATTCCATCGCATCATCTAATGTTTGGTGATCCCTTCCATTTTTTTAAATTTAAGCATTATGGAATATGATGAAATGTTAGATCTCCTTGATTGAGTAGTAGAACACCTTGTTCAAGGCATGCCCCTTTGTTTGCCTGCTCGCTAACAATTTTATTGTTTTCTCTTTTTATGTGATAGAAGACAATGGACTCAAGTTTTTTAATTTTCTCTCGAATCCTTAAATCCAAGGGAATCCAATTTTCTTCACTAAGTTCTTTAGCTTTATAGAATTTTTGGATGATTAACATCAAATCTCCCAAAACAATTGACTGTTGTATACCTTTAGCTATGGCTAGCTTCAAGCCTTGCCATAGAGCTAATGATTATGCTTGATTGTTGGTAGAAGTTCCTAGTCCCCAAGTACATTTTATCTCTATTTGTTCATCAGGGCAATAAATTACCCCACTCTCTCTTGCTTCCCCCAAGAAAAAGCAAAATTATTAATAATTTATAGTATTTTTAATTAAAATTGATGAATAATGTATATTTTTCTTTACTTTTTTTATTTATGATTTGATATTGGTTTTTTATTCACTAAATATTATATTTTAGTTTTGAAAGTGATATTCATTAACATGTTGAGTATGAAAGGAACCCCATACTGGGGCTGTAAAATAAGCAAAACCAGTCAACTATTTTTTATTTAAATTTTATAAAATATAAAATTAATATTTTTAATAATATTATAATATTTGATTAAAATATTTATTTGTTAAATTTGTAAATTTGAATTACTAAAACCATTATTATCAATGACAAATAGATTTAGTTATAAAATATTTATTCAAGAAAATCATTATTATTAATGATAACTGAATTTAGTTACAATGGGCTATGGTTTTTTTTATGGTCATAGTATTTCATGCACTATCTTATCGACTACTCTCTCTAGTGTGGAGCTTGATGGAGACCAAATTACATAAGGCTAACATGAGTCAAGGACAGGTGGATCACCTACTTATCTGTGGGTGTTTGGTGGCTATATTTGGCCAAGAGAAGGATGTTCCAAAGATCATGGACAATTATTGGTAGTGGATGCTCCAAAAGATCATGGTCAAGTTTAGTTCTTCAGCATTTGCGTTTGGATTTTGACCCCACAAGGGAGCTTGTAACAGCCCTGGTGAAAATTCCATGTAATAAATGTTAAAAACAATAACCATGGATGTCTGGGATGCTTATTCCAAGTTGAATTTTGGGCAGGACATCCTAGGGGGTTTTTCATTTGGTTGTTTATGGCTAAGGAAATTGGCAAAGGCAATGAATAAGGCGTTAAAAGGCATTTTTGCACATTTATTTATGGAAATAATGAAAATTAGGAGAAAATGGAGGTGAAAGGTCACAGATTGCATGTGAGGAGGAAAATGAAGGAAAATAATGGAAAACAGAGGCCTCGTCCATAAAAAGGCTTCCAAGGATCAGTTGGTAACCTTTTGTCAGTTCAATTTTGGAGGTCTCTCATTATTCACTCTCTCCCTCACTCTCTCTCATACTCTTGGATACTTAGAGTTTTCTCGGAGCACTCTTGGATGGTGTGACATACTTAGATTCTTGGAGCAAGAAGGCAAAGGAAGAGCAAGAAAGCGCAAGAAGGCATAGGCATCATCAACTACATCATATTTTCTTGCAAGTACTGAGTTGCATGTATGATTCCTTCACTAGTTTTAGCATGCATGGCGCATGCATGTGATTTCTTGGTTGTGATCTATCATTGGCATGGGGGATTTCCTATATCGACAGTGGATTTGCTAGCCTTGCCATTTCCTAAATAACCACGGTGATTGTGGGTTTACTTTCATTGTTGGTTCTCATGTTTCCTTAGCTTGGGTTGAGTTATTAGTCCTGGAAGCTCTATAACAGCTTGGGTTGAGTTACTAGCCTTAGAATCCATGGTTGGACAAATGCTCTCGAAGCCCTTGGTGGGTTGAGTTACTAGTCTTGGAATCCTTGGTTGGACAAATGCTCTCGAAGCCCTTGGTGGGTTGAGTTACTAGTCTTGGAATCCTTGGTTGGACAAATGCTCTAGAAGCCCTGTATAAGTTGTGGGTTGAGTTACTAGTTCTGGAACCTTGGTTGGACAAACGCTCTAGAAGCCCTGGAAGGCTTGGATGGAGGCCAATCTAATGATGGTTTTGTGATTTCCAGCTGTGAGGTGGAATCATTGTTTGATGGGTTGAGGTGGATGGCCTCTGGAAACCCTAGATGAGTTTTGATTGATGTGTTCTATGAGATCTCACATTCATGCTTGGAATATGGCACGAGGGTGAATAGATGAAGAGAGATTTGGCTCAACCATTCTACAGTCGAGTGGAATGTGGTAGTCCCATCTCCGGTTGGTTCATTGCATTCATTCTTGAGAAATCCATTCCCTTGATTTTCATGTGTAAAGGTACTAATGTATTTATGGATTTGATGGTTGATATGTTTATTGTATTTATGTTCCTATTATTCTAGTTATATGCACATTTTATGACAACAGTTATGTATGGCTCTCAGCATGTTTTTACTTGTATGTGACTGGATAATGTGTCTATGACCTAAAATAACCATGCCTACACCTGAGACACTATGCTTTTCATCATTACCCATCACTATGAGTATATGGAGATCTTTCTCTCGAAGGTACTGAACAAACTCTTGTCACTAGTCATGTGGAAAGAAGCTCCACTGTCAAGAAACCAACTACATCCCACCATGGATGAAACCATGCATGCGAAGAGGGTGAAATCCAAATCGAACTGTGAGGCCAGTGCCTCACCTTCTGATCCTTCCAAGGATCCCTTCTTTGATTTCTTCAGTGGACAATTTGTAGGAAAATGGCCCACCTCATGACAATGAAAGCATTGCACCTTCGATTTGTCAAACTTCTTCCCACCATGGGAAGAACTAGATTTGGGATGAGAATCCTTCTCCTTCCCTTTCTTCGCCTTACTTGCTAAGGCACAATTTTCTTCATCCTCCTTGGATGAAGAACCATCTCTGGTGCTTCTTCTTATCTCCTCCTGCATCAGATCTGACCAAAGTTGTTCCCAATCTGGCAGTTTTTCTCTTCCATTTACTGAGTCTTGGTAGCTATGCCAGCTCTTAGGAAGATCGAGGAGTGCAAGACTCACCATGTCATCATCAACAGTCGTGATCCCTACACTTCCAAGCTCATCCCTGTAGGTGGTGAGCTTGTTCAGATATGTAGAGATCGTGTCGCCCTTTTCATACTTGATTTTCCGAAGCTTGTCTTTCAGCGCCAGCTTCCTCTGATCGCTGCTGTTCTGATATAGATCTTTCAATGTTTTCCACATCGAAAATAGTGTCTCCTTCCCATGGAGGCTCGAGACAATGTGGTCTTGAACTCCCTCCAGGAGGATTCTCCTTGCTCTAGCCACACATTTCTTCCATTCCACCAATTCTGTAGCATCAGCTGCTGTCGGCTTGGGGACTTCTTGATCAATGAAGTCCTTTAGACTGTTATCATCTAATACTACTTCCATACAATCCTTCTAGGCTATATAATTCGAGCTGCCATCAAGGGCATACTCGAGTCTTAAACCGTTGAACTCCATTGGTGAAATTGAGATGTGATAAGAACTGGATTTCTATATTCAAGAACCTCAAACTTCGAACTTCTCCCTTCTTATATATTGTTCTTCACTTTGATCACCTTTGCTCTGATACCATGTAGAAATTTCTCTATAGATCAACTAGCTATGATACCATGTAGAAATTTCTCTATAGATCAGCAAGCTCTGATACCATGTAGAAATTCCCACTGTAGATCAACAGATTATGCAATAGACTGAAACAAAATACAAGATCTACTTCTACAACAAACTTTGCATAAGCTTAATTGAATATGAGCAAGATCAATGAGAACACATATAACTGAGAATGAGAAATCAATCACACATAACATAGAAGAAATAACCCGGGGAAAGCCTCAGCCTAAAACCCCAACCTCTGTATTATCATACAAGTGGAAATATGTTCAAGTTATAAAAAGAATAAGCTCTCAAGCTATCCTACTCTCTCTGCAATCAAGCAATACTGCTCATATACAGTCAAAGGCTCTCGCTGTAGGAATTTACAGGGTAAGTTCCTCAGACAGAACACCAAAAGGACACCGCTCACAAACAGATCACAAATCAATACACCAGTATTTTGACGTGGTTAAAACCCTCAGAGAGGGAAACAGTCCACAGCTTGCGCCAACGTGGCTACTACAAGCAATTTATTAATAAAAGAATGAAAATTTACATAAGCTTCTCTCATGCACGGTTAACCTACAAATGACCCTCCATGCGCTTTAAATAGAATTCATGGACCAATCGGGTGTCAAGCCACGGATCAAGTGTCGGTAATACCGAGGAGAGAATGAACCGTCGGATCACTACATATCGTGACCGTCGGATTGTAAGTTACAAAATGTACAACGGTAAAGAAACACACTTTACCTAACTCTATACCTAACTCTATACTAGACCAAGTTGAACTTAACTATTTCCTATGTGTCGGAATATCCTAACATCCCCCCTTAAGAACAACTTGGGATAGGATTGAAGGATTTACAAATATGACACAATAGGAAGGAGGCACTAGAAACTATCCCCCCTTAGTGACAACTTCCTGAACTCCAAGCATATATCGAAGTTTAGTGAACTTCGCCTCTGTGAGAGCCTTTGTGAAGATGTCTGCAACCTGATCATCTGTTGAACAATATTGCACTTCAGGAACATGGTCATGAATGAGCTTTCTGATGAAGTGCATGTGAAGTTCAATGTGTTTGCTGCGCTGATGCTGAACTGGATCTTTGCAAAGCTGAATGGCACTTTGATTATCACACCAAAGTGTAGTCGGATGCTGCTGCTCAAAGCCAAATTCTGATAGGATCTGACGAAGCCACAAGGCTTCCTTACTAGCTTCCACGGCACCACGATACTCTGCTTCTGCTGACGAAAGAGAAATGGCAGCCTGTTTCTTACAAGCCCATGTAATAGGTCCTGAACCAAGAGTGAGGACATAACCGGCAGTAGACTTCCGATCATCAGGGTCACCAGCCCAATCAGAATCAGTGAAACCAACTAATAGAGGAGCTGCTTTGGCACTGTAATGGATCCCAAACTGTATTGTACCTCGAACATAACGAAGTATTCTTTTAGCTGCTTTCCAATGACTTTCACGGGGGTTTTGCATAAAACGAGCAACAAGGCCAACAACAAAGGAAAGGTTAGGACGAGTATGGGTTAAATACAAGAGTTTTCCTACAAGTTGACGGTATAAGGTAGCATCAACATTCCAGGGAGAAGTACAAGGAACGACTGAGAAGTTTTGACTCCAAATGAAAGGGAGAGAGGAGCTGGTTTAACAATCTTTCCATTGTGAAAATGACGAAGAA
>APFE030791446.1:16214-53976 GCA_000404065.3 Pinus taeda
TACATGGAAGCCACTCATGCAAGCAAGGAAGCAGTTTGGTTGCAGAGATTGTGTTCAAGTATGGGGTTAGTACAGGAAGCTATAAGGATATACTATGACAAATTTTCTTGGCAAAGAACACTGCATATCATTTAAAGACAAAGCACATTGATGTTTAGTATCACTTTGTGAGGGATAAGATAGAAGACAAAAAGGTGTTGTTGGTAAAGGTGGAAACTTTGAAGAATACTGCAGATGCATTGACAAAATTTGTAAGCTCTGAGAAGTTCTCCTGGTGTAGAGAAACAATGGGTGTTTCAGGGCTAGAAAAATGACTAAGCTCTCCTGTGGCCTTGTGTGGAAAGAAAACAACAAGTGGGAGAATGTTGGGTTGTGTTATATTCTTTCCATGTAGTTAACATGGGGTTTGAGGGGTACCCGTAACCCCACTTTATGGGGTCCGAGGCAGCTCCTCGAAAATTTTTGACTCTGGACCTTATGTTAGGTTGGGCGGACCCACCTATGGTTTTGTGCATGATGTTTTTACACATGTTTTTTTGGACGCGATGGTTTTTTGGTCCATGGTATTGGACGCGATGGTTTTTGATCCATGGTATTGGATGAGATGGTTTTTGGTCCATGGTATTATATGCTTTAGCATGTATAAATATGTATTATAACATTGAAAGGAACATAATGAAAAATCAAGCTAGTAGTCTCGGTTTTGGGATCCAGTGGGTAAATCTCTGTGTATATGTGTTTTATGTGTTATGCTCTGGCATTGTTTATTTTTTCGTGTTTTAGAATTCGTATGCAGGTAATTTCTGTACGGGGTTAAAACCTACAAAAGAAGTCGCTAATCACATATCACCGAGCAAACCCCTCAAAGAAGGAAAAGCCCCAGTGCCCGGACCCGAAAGGTTATAAAATGTAGCGGATATTGCGCGGATTCCATCGAGGGCAGGATTCCACAAAGTCGGCATGATATCGGAAGGGCTCGAGGCAGTAAGTGGTTTCAACCAAGTCCCGCCCGATGCCACACATCGATTGACACGCGTCTAGTGGAAGAGAGAGAAAACCACTTACATCGGGCGGGTAACCATCAAGCTACTCAATCGCTTGATATGAGCGAAAACCATAGGATTTGTAGGGGCCTAGATCAACGACAGAGACGTGTCCTGATGGGTGACCAGATTTGACGAATTTATAGAGCAATATCACATGGGATTTGAAGTCCAACATGGACGATGAGCTGGCAAAAGATTCGGTTTCGTGGGCATTCTTGGAGCAAACGGAAATAACGACCATTCAAACATGTCTGAGAGAGCTAACACCCTCATCTGTTACAGAATAGGTGGCCACCTCCCTATGGAGTGTTATACATTGATGATTACGCAGAACAGAGGGATTCAAACAGAAAGAGGCAGGAGAAATAGAAATCCAGGAAGCGGAAACGAACAGTAAGAAAGCACATTGGCTTTAAAGCCACAAACTAACAGAGAAAGCATGGGAAGTGAGTTAGATGTAGAAAGTTGAGAGTAGAAAGGAGAAACTGAGCTGACCTGCAGAAGCAAACGCAACATCGAGCCAGACAAAGACAAAGAGAGTCAGAGAGTCTGTGTGCTCCAGAGAAGGCTTGAGAGGTTCAAGCGAACTCCTCTGTATATACCTATCATGTGTGAGTCTCAGATTGGGCTCATACTACAGTGACCAATAGAGGTTGAGTTTCAGTAACAAGATTCTGTGTACTCCAGAGACTTGGGGGATCCAAGTATAGTCTTACTGAATTGTATCTGCTATGTAAGACTCAAATTGAGCTCACTGTTGTAAAAATTCTGCTTTGAAAACATAATAGAGAGGCCACCACTGAAGGCTAGACTGAGAGACGTAGCCCAGGAGTACTAGGTGAACTCCTTATTAAACTTGTTGTGTTTATATGTTTTTCCTGTTTTGTTTTGTCTAACTACTTCAGTGTCTGTGTATTTCGCAATCTCATCGATCTGTTGCATAAAGTAACATAGGCACATCCATGCACATGAATCTGTAATACCTTAATTGTTTGTCTTAGATCAACTTCAGATCAAAAAGTTATTGACAAGAGAGATGAGGGTGTATATATAACAAATGGGGTTATCATTCACCCCCCCTTATGACTCTTGGACTACCCTCATGACTATTTGACTTCTCTATGACCTTTCAAATCCTACATGAATTTTCACATTCTATACATGTCTCTTGGACTTCCACTTTACATTACTTTTGTCCAATCTTGAATTTACATGATCCACAAATGATGTGGAAAATGATGAATCATGATAGGACATGACATGACACCAATGACATGCACTACATGATTATGTGGCAGTATCAATTAATTCTTTGTTGTTGCTTTTTTTGTGTCTCTTGAAAGATGGAACATGTTCTTGTTCTTCCTCCTCCATAAGGCTTGAAGGTAGGGAGTGCTCAATGTGATCTTTATTTCCAGTTTTTGTTGCAATCTGGTGTCCTTTTGCCTTTATTGATTGATCCACTTGTCTTTGCAACTGCAAAGGTATCTTCTAGCAAGATCTCCTTCTTCATCTCCTTCATCATCATCCTGTCATAACATGATAGAATCCCTGTCTAATAAAACCCTAGTCTAACATTGTTAAATTATGGTATGTTCAATGCTTAGCGCAATTTACTTATTTTCTTTTTATTAGCCACAGATTAGCAATCACATATACTTAAAGTAAAGTGCAGATAGAACATTAAATTATCAACCGAAAAAAATCCAAGACAAGAGACACAAGATGTGGCGGCTAGCCAAGGACAAACCCCAAAATTTGGGGAAACCCTTTGATCAAATCTTATTTTATCTTCAATAGTTTAGCAGAGAGAAATAGCACAAAATCTGAATTTTGTAATTTTATATCAGCAACAACAAACCCTAGATCAACAAAGTCAAACTCGGTAAAACTTGCTAAAATTGACCTCTAAAATATTTGGTCAATTTCTGGTCAACTTTTCCTCGAATAGCCTAAAGAAACATCGTTAGAACAGCCCCAAAAGTTCAGTCAAAGTGTAGATTTCTAAAGTCAATTGCAACCCTAAAATAACTAGGGCAGTCAATTCCGGTCAAACCAGAGGTCATATCGCCTCGATTTTTGTGCCAAAAATTGAGGCCTACCTAGGAGAGGCAACCACACCCAATACGCACTCCTTGGAGGGTCAAAGTTGGTCAAACTAGCTTGTTGTCCTATATTTGCATCCTTTTTACCCTAGGACGTCTTTGTTTTCATCCACACGTGTGAGAAAGAGAGAGAGACTCTTTCCGGGTAGGAGAGAGAGAGAGAGATGTGTGTGAGAGTGAAGTGTGCAAATGAGGAGAATGCTCCTTGTATTTATATGAAAAACTTTGGGGTTGAATAGACATGACTATTGGGCTTTTGAGCCTACATAAGTTGTTGGTTGGCCTTGACAATTTGTCCATAATCAAAATAAATTCATATCTTCATAAATACTTATTGGAATCGGATGATCTTTAGATCAATCCTACACCTCTCAATGAGGGGAATCTAAGAAAAATATCAACACCCATAAATAAGGTGACCCACATGAAGTTTGGCCCTAGTTGCCAATTTTAACACTCCCTCTCAACTAGGGAGAACTTCATCTACAATCTGTAGGACCATCACTGTTGTCCATCCATCAAATGCACTGTTTGTATGGCTTGACCCCACTCTACTCTGCTCTTATTTGCTTTTCTCTGCTATGCTCTGCTTTGCTCTTCTTTGCTCGAAATTTGAAGAAGAATAAATGATCGAGTATGTATCATACCATCCTCCACTAACCCAAAGTCAGTCTTAGAGTGTATACCACTCCCACTGATCCCAGATCAATGGAGGTCATCCTAGCATAAGGAGTACAGTAGATACAATGATGCATCCATCGATAGAACTACTATGGTCCCTATCCTCGTTTCCCTTCTCATTGATTAGATGAGAGGTACTTCCCATGAGTCCCATACTACATGGGTAGGATGCCTCGACATGAGAACTAATCATCCTATCCACAGGAGAACGAATCATCCTATCCAGTGGATGCCACAGAGAACTAATTATCCTAGCCTATAGGAGAACTAATCATCTTATTCCACAATTGCCATGGAGAACGAATCATCCTGGCCCACAAGAGAACTAATCATCCTATGCCACAGTCGCCACGGGGTGTCACAGGGGAAGATTGAACCTTTACCCTATACATAGTGCACCACCAAGGGATGGTGAATCGCCCATGTGGTTACATGTTGCTCCAAGAAGTACCCCATGCCCCCCTGGAGCTCCCAGAGATCAATACATCATACTCGACCCTTATCAGAGGGTCTCTGAACGACACCAAGTCGTTCTCGGAAAGTCAGGAATTTGACCTTTCCTAGGGGCTTTGTCAGAATGTCGGTGACCTGTTCATCTGTATTGATATGTTGGAGCCTTATTGCTCCTTGCTGCACCATATCTTGAATATAGTGGTACCTGATATCGATATTCTTGGAGTGATCATGAAATATGGGATTTTCTGATAAATGAATCCCACTTTGGTTTTCACGTAGAATCATGGTGGTGTCCAATGTAAATCCAAATAGCTCACTGAAGAGCTTTCGCAACTAGACTACCTCTCAGGAGGCCATGCTAGCAATAATGTATTCTGCTTCAGTGGTGCTCAAAGCCACTGACTTTTGCTTCCTTCACATCCAAGATATCAAGGAAAATCCCAAAGAGAAACAACACCCGAAAGTGCTCTTTCGGTCCACCACATTGCCTGCCCAATCAACATCAGTATACCCAAGTAGTCTCACATCTCCCGCAATGTATCTTAACCCATGAGTGATTGTGCCACGAAGATATCTCAACAGATTCTTAGCACCAATCCAATGTGAGTGGCGAGGCTCAACCATATGTTGACTCAAAGTGTTGACTGCAAAGCATATATCCAAATGGGAGTTCACCAAGAACATTAATGCTCTGACGAGTTGTCGATACTCGGTATCATTTCATAAAACGGGTTCGATAACACTACCACTTAAATTCTTGAAGTCAAGCTCCATCGGGTTAGTTACGGGCTTGCAGTCCACCATGCCGAATCTTTCCAGTATCTTCACCACATATTTTCCTTGAGATAGGAAAATCTCCCCTAGTTTCTGCTAGACCCCAAGTCCTAGGAAATAGTGCATGAGTCCTAGGTCTTTCATCTCAAACTCAGAATCCATCTTCCTCTTACATTTGTGAATGAGAGGGTCTACACCTGTTAGAAAGAGGTCGTAAACATAAAGCACTGGTATGAGAGGCTTGTCATTTGTAACCTTAAAGTAAAGGTTAGGGTCGACTTCACTTCTAGTGAATCCAGCTTCATCAAGTAGCTATCGATTCTCTCATACCATGCTTGGGGTGCTTTCTTTAGCCCATAGAGGGCCTTCTTCAACCTATACACATGAGATTCTCGATCATAAATCTCAAATCCTTCGGGTTGCTCCATGTAGACCTCCTCTTTGATCGAACCATTTAATAATGTAGTCCGTATGATGCAGGTTCCATCCTTGCGAAGCAACAAGGGCTATGATGGAGTGGATGGTGATATGTCAGGCAACATGTGCAAATATTTCATCATAGTCTATACCCTCCTTCTAGGAGAAGCCACGAGCGACAAAACAAGCCTTATACTTTTCCACACTTCCATCAACTACATGCTTTATTTTGTAAAGCCATTTTGAAGTGACAACGACTTTGTCCTGGGGTCTGGGGACCACATCCCAGACATCGTTTTTCATAATGGACTCATATTCCTCAGTCATAGCATCCTTCCATACTTGATGCTTGATGGCATCTTTGAATGATGAAGGCTCATTTTGGATGATCGTGCTCATGATGGTAAGGTATCCCTAATACTTGTTTGGCTTCTTACTTTTCCAAAAGGTTCCTCGGGGTGCAATGTGTCCTTCAGCATTATCAAGTGTCCTCCTAATCCATGAACACCTCTTCCTAGAAAAGGAAGGTTCTTGCGATGGAGGATCAATAGGATCCATAGTTTCCTCCACATCAGGCATTGTTTCATCTTCCTTTTCCTTCAGTTCCCTGGTGTTAGCTTCTTTAGATCCTCTTAGAGTAGGAAGATTGTCTAATTTGCTAATCTCGACTTATCTTTGACCAGCCACATAGATTCTATAGCCCTTAGTGTTTTCGCTATAGCCCACGAAGGTTCCTTTCCTTCCAAATGCACCCAATTTATTCATTTTCTCCTTCAGCACATGAAAATATACAAGGCTTCCAAAAATTCTAAAATGAGATACGTTTGGTTTCTTACCAGTGAACATCTCTTCGGGAGTCTTGGAACCCAATGCTTGATGAGGGCATTGGTATTTTACATATACGGCGGTGTTTGCAGCTTCGGCCCATAAAAACTTTGGAAGTCTTTGATCATGGAGCATAGCACAGACAGCTTCCACAATTGTACGGTTCTTCCTTTCTGCCACACCATTCTGCTCAGGAGTATATGGTGTAGTAGTCTCCCTCTTAATTCCAGCCTCATTGCAAAATTCATGAAACTCATTGGATTCATATTCAGTCCCATTATCAATCCTTAAGGTCTTGATCTTTTTCTCGGTTTGATTCTCGATCAAGGCTTTGAAGTGTCGAAACTAGGAGAACACTTCATCCTTATTTTTCAAGAAGTATATCCAAGTCTTGTGAGAATAATAATTTGTAAAAGTGAGGTAATATGAATATCCTCCCAAGGAGTTCACAAGCATCATACTAGATATGTCTGAGTGAACCAATTGCAATATATAAGAGGTCTTGCTTTGGCTTGAGGGGAATGGTTCCCTTTTGATCTTTCCTTCGACACATCCTAGACATACGCCTTCTTGTTCTACTCAGAATTTGGGCATCCCTATCACCATTTATCTCACATTGGGTACAACTTTATAATTAAGGTGAGAAAACCTCTGATGCCATAGTTCGGATTAAAGAGATGTAGTGCAAGACATGACACCTAGCAGACTTCCTCCAACCTAATATAATGAATCAACTTGAAACCCAAGAGTGAAGGCATCTTTAATATTCTTTTTTCATACACATACCTTGCCATCACTGAAGACCACCTTGTAGCCTTGGTCTTCCATAGCCAAAATGGACACTAGGTTCTTTTTGAGATCAAGTACATATAATACATCTAGTAGGTGGATTGTATTACCCTAATTTAATTTAAGAGTAACATTTCCTATGCCTTTCACAGGATATTTTGAATTATCTCCAAGAATAATTTCCAGGCTAGTTTCTTCCTCTATCATATTATAGAGAGCTTCTTTGTAACCAGTGAAGTGCCTTGAGGCATCACTATCAATGAGCCAATTTCCCAGTGAGTCTAGAGGAGTAGAAGTAGATAGAGATGCTTGTAGATAATATTCATCTTGCTTATTGTTAACAGTGTTAGACTCATACCTGGAATTTCTTACCTTCTTGAATGGTTGTCCTCTTCCTTTATTTCGAGCACCTGTTTTACCTCGGCCATTTGACCTACCATTCCTTTGATTGCTTTGAGAGGGATTTTGATCAGCATCCCGGTGTGAGTCCTTTTTATCAGGGAACTCCCTTGCATAGTGATCTATTTTATTGCAATTGTAACATCATCCTTTTCTTACACCCTTTGGTCCAACCTTTCCTTTGAATTTAGCCCCGGAGTTGTTTCTTCTTTTAGCATGAGAAGAAAAGGTAGCGGGATGACCTTTAAGTGTGGGCATTTCTTGTTCTTCCATCCTTGCTTCTTCTTGAATGCATCTCGCCATTAATTCCTCAAATCCAAGAATTACATTATTGTTTAGGAGAGTAGTCCTGAATATATACCATTCAGATGGTATTCCTCCAAGAGTTGTGAGTGTCATTTCCCTGTCAGGAATTACTTCCCCAATAGACAAGAGATCATTCTTGATCTCGATGATCCTTAATAAATATGCTTGCATACTTTCATCTTTTCCCTTCTTAATTTCCTTCAGCTTATTTCTAAGAAACAAGACTTGATTTGCATCATTAACTTTAAATAAACTCACCAGTCTGTCGTAGATTTCCTTGGAGGTGTTTAGCTCGGAAACATAGGCCACCAAGCGTTTGTCAATAGAGTCTCGGATGATCTTCTTTGCTTTGAATTCTCCCTTGGTCCATTTGTTCCTGGCGGCAACAGATGCATTTGATGGAGGCTCACAATTCTGCCTCTCACATGGTCCTACACTTCCTGTTCTTGTAATGTTAGATCGAGAGACATCTTCCATCCGTGATAGTCAGACTTCTCACGGAGTTTATCTTCAACAGGAAAGTGTGTTGAGGACCCCATGATTTCTTTCAGATAGCCTTTCCAACCCTCTTTTCGGTGATTTCTCTTTCTCTTGCTTGGGCTTTCTTCACCTCAGCTCTGATACCATGTTAAATTATGGTATGTTCTATGCTTAGTGCAATTTACTTATTTTCTTTTTATTAGCCACAGATTAGCAATCACATATACATAAAGTAAAATGTAGATAGAACATTAAATGATCAACCGAAAACAAGCCAAGACAAGAGACACAAGATGTGGCAGCTAGCCAGGGACAAACCCTAAATTTGGGGAAACCCTTTGACCAAATCTTCTTTTATCTTCAATAGTTTAACAGAGAGAAATAGTACAAAATCTGAATTCTGTAATTTTATATCAGCAGCGGAAAACCATAGATCAGCTAAGTCAAACTTGGTCAAACTTGCTGAAATTGACCTCTAAAATACGTGGTCAAATTTTGGTCAAGTTGTCCTCAAATAGCCTGAAGAAACAACCCTAGAACAGCCCCAAAATTTCAATCAAAGTGCAGATTTCTGAAGTAAACTGCAGCCCTAAACTAGGGCAGTCAATTCTGGTCAAACCAAAGGTCATGTCACCTCGATTTTTGTGCCAAAAATTGTAGCCTACCTAGGAGAGGCAACCACACCCAATCCACACTCCTTGGAGGGTCAACGCTAGTCAAACTAACTTGTTGTCTTGTATCTACGTCCTTTTTGCCCCAGGACATCTTCCTTTTCATCCACACGTGTGAGAAAGAGAGAGAGACTCTTTCTGCGTAGGAGAGAGAGAGAGATGTGTGTAAGAGTGAAGTGTGCAAATGAGGAGAGTTATCCTTGTATTTATATGTAAAACGTTGGGGTTGAATGGACATGACTGTTGGGCTTTTGAGCCTACATAAGTTGTTGTCTGACCTTGACAATTTGTCCATAGTCAAAATGAATTCATATCTTCATAAATACTTATCGGAATTGGATGATCTTTAGATCAATCCTACACCTTTCGATGAGGGGAATCTAAGAAAAATATCATCATCCATAAATAAGGTAACCCACATGAAGTTTGGCCATAGTTTCCAATTTTAACAAACATGATTCATGACAACCACTAACTGAGCTATAAGCACGTGATAGTCTAGGAGAAAAACTCAAGAATTGCGTATTTGAGTAGCTCAGGAGGTCAAGGGCCAAGACTGAGCCTTGAGACTATGCAATGCATAGTTCAAGTAGGCCAAGGATAGTCCTCTACACAGTTGAGGGGTTCAATGTGTCATACTAAGGGATTGAGGCTTAAGGTTTCCCAGTGGGTAGTTATGAAGGGGAAAAGGCCAAGGGATTATGCAGTTGTACAACTTGAGAGGTCAAGGGCCAGGACTGAGCCTTGAGACTATGTAATGCACAGTCTAGGCATATTAGGGCAAGATAAATGTGAATTTGAGGGACTTAAGGGGTCAGGCTTAAGGATCGAGCCTTGAGGTTTCCCACTACACAGTTCTAGAGTGACAGAGGCCAAGAAATTTTCTAGTTGTACATTTCAAGCACTCAAGGATGAGGCTTGATGCTTGAGACTACACGTGCACAAAGGAGACTAACTGAGGGTAGGGATTGTCTAGTTCTGGAGCTCAAGGGTTGGGACTGAGCACTAAGATTGTGTGATGCGTAGTTATGGAAGGAAAGGATTATGTATTACACAATGCCAAGAGGAAACAATGAAGATCAAGGACTAAGACTATGCAGTGCACAACTGAGGAAGGTTGAGTAAGGCCAAGTTGCTTGGGTGGGAACTTTTCCATATTTGGCTAAGTGTGGGATGAGTGAGACCGAAGTGAACAATGATAAAACTTACCTATAATCACTCACTTAGAATAATTGGTGATGCAACATTGATCACCCAGAACACATGAACAAAATATTACCCCCAATGTGATGACATTGCAGTATCTTTCCCCAAGTGCAACACTAAAGGTACACTTTGTGATGATAGTGACGACACTTGTGTGACAATGCTTGAAACTTTGGAAATGAGTGCTAAACATGTATACATGATAATAATGACTCATTAGCACCAAGTTTTCCCCTTGAAACAAACCAAAACTACATTTGTGTGATGTGCGACACCTACCATGCCCGAGGATGACATTTGTGACATTAAGAGGAAAGTTAAAACCACATTTGCAAAAATGTGAATGACATTGAAAGTGACACATGTTTGAATGAAGATAGCATGAAAATGACACTTATTACAATGAAAACAAGTAAAAGTGATAGTTTTAAATATGAAAGAAACACTTATTATGAAAGCAAAGGTGTATAAGAGCGACAATTGGGAAAAATCACCTAAATAGAAGAACAATCACAACCAAAAGTTAGAGACTATCAATTAAAGTGCACAATAACGGTCGACACAACTTACACATCACATAGGAACTGTCTTAATGGGTTTGTGTCATGCCTGTTCAGGCTTACATAAAAGAGTGTGTTCATGAACTTGTTGTGGATTGAGCATGTGACTTTGACACTTATTGACTAACCATAAATTGAGTATGGAATGAACGATCACAAGATCCATAGTACGCTCCAAAATTGAAGTGTAGGCTAAATTTTGGAGAGTGTTGTTTTCAGTGACAATAGGGTCTACGGATCTACATCACCCCACCTCAATCTTGGAGGTATAACTTCATGCATGAAAAAATATACCTCTATCTTGTAGATATTTTTAACTCGAACACCATTCTTTTTTACTTGTCAAGTAGCAACATACTACAAAAAGCCTTTCCTATTACCAAACAACACATCATATCCATGGTCTTCAAGTACAATTATAGAAAATAGATTTTTCTTCAGACGAGGAACATACATTACATTCTTTAGGTGAAGATGGGAGACTGAATCCCTCTTAAAGGTGACAGTTCCAATGTCTTTGGTACTATAACTTACATAATCTCCAAGCTCTACGTGTAATTGCAGATCCTTCTCTTCTAGGTTGTTGAAGAATTCTTTATTTCTTTTAATATGATATGAGGCACTAGAGTCTAGGTACCACTGACTCCCTCTTATTGTTCTTTTCATTCAAGAAATAAGGGTGAAATAAAACTCGAATAGTGATGCAAGAGAATCTCCTCCTATTATTGTTACAATATCCTTATTGGATTTACAATGTGGACACTTGGTTGCAGGTGTCCATACTCATGGAAATGAAAACATTTAATTTTACTGAGGTCTTTCTTCTTTCCATGGTTCTAGATGGATTTTACCTCACCTTTGGTGTTCTTTCCTATTACAACTAGAGCACAGTATTCTTCCACATCTGCAATGGATGTGACACCATCTGTAGTGTTTCTTCTAATCTCCTCCTGCATTAAATTAGACCAAAGTCTCTCCCAATCTGGTAGCTTGTCTCTTCCATTAATTGAATCCCGATAGTTATGCCAAGATTTCAAAAGGCCAAGGAGTCCTAAGCTCACAAGTTTAGATTGATGGAACATTTTCTCCTACTTCTCTAATTTCATCTCGAACCTGAGTGAATTTGGATAAGTACTGAGGAATGGTTTCCATTTTTCTGCATTTGAATGCTCCTAATTTTATCTCTCAATGACAATTTCTTGGCATCATTGCTGCTTTGGAAGATATTTGTGAGAGTTTTCCACATTGCAAAAGGAGTCTTAATTTCATGCAAGTTCGAAACCACATGATCTCCAACACCCTCCAGAATAATCCCCCTAGTTCTTGGTGTGCCTTTATTCCATTGCGCAAGTGCTTTTTCATCTGATGTTGTTGGTTTTGGAATATCAATTTGTGTATTTTCATATACTCCATTGTCATCCAAGGCAACTTCCATCTTGTCTTTCCAAGCACAAAACTTGAGGTACCCTCCAATACATATTCTATCAAATCAGTTGAAAGACATGTTTCCTGCGCTTAAGAGAGTCTGCACCAAAAACTCTGCAAATCAAAATTCCTCTGAGAGAAGATATGAAAAAAGGTTTTCATGTAGTCTTCTGAAGCTTTCATACCATGTAGAAATTTCAAGAAACTTGATACTACTAATGAATTTGAACTGAAATCAAGAGACATAAATTTATTCTATTATTCTACGTAAAGGACAACACATGATAGAAACACATTCAATAACATGCAACCATCAAAACACAAGGAACACAATGATTTTATAGGGGAACCCAACTAGGAAAAACCCCTTCGCATATTTGCATTAATCAGATGAGAAAGAGAAACAACTATGATGTCTTGCTTCAACTCTAAAGGACACCCTGCACTATAAAACTTGTTTCTTGCTTCCTGGCCTTCTCTGGCCAACACTTATCCAATTTAAGCCTCAGCTAACCTCTTATTTCCTTGCACAAACCTGAAGGAATTAAGCTCCTAAATAATAGGGAAATTCCTTATTTCCTTACGTAAAGCCAAGGGGAATTGATCACCTGCTCAGTGCAAAAGCATTGTACACTCAATAGTATACAATTATAAATAAAAAAGTTTCTTTCCCATCCACTCAAATAGGATATTCAAATTCCATGCACGAAAGGGTCTATTTTTAGCTGATTGACTAGTTAATTGAGAGATCATTGAGTTAACAATAATCATAACTACTCAACCGACCTTCAACTAATTCAACTAATGGGTAGAGCTCAGTTAACTGATTTCAACTAGCAATAACTCAACTAGATTGCTAGATCTTAACAATCAAATCATACACAACTCTACTTCTAGCCTACAAATTCAAATTTACTGACTGAACTAGTAGACAAGGCCATGTCACTCTAACATGTCCTTATTTTGTATGGCACTATGCTTTATGCTCGAATATTTTTGTAATGTTATGTATGTATGTATGTATGAATGAAGTTATATTAAATACAAGAGGATATGAATATGATAAATAAATATTAAAGAAAAAGTAGATGTTGAAAATTTCCTAAGATTTTCCAAATGTATGGGTCTTCATACATGCCTCTATGATCACATGTAGTGAACTCACTAATTTCTCCACAATGGTTATTGTTAACAAGACAAAAAATAAAATGAAGATCAGTATCAGAAGATGGAAGATTCCCTAGAATTTATGAAATGTTAGAGCCCTTCCTTTTGAGCCTAGAGATCGTGTATCCATTCCAAACCTACTCTTTCTTCTACTATTTTGAACCTACTAGTCTTTTAGGGAAATAAAATTTTGTTTTATTCACTATGGTGGGTGGTAAGCCAAATCAAAATTAAGTGTTACTTCTATTTGATGCACCAAGATAGAGAAAAGCAAGGAATCTAACATATTCAATGGGTTATGCTTCACTTTGGACAGTGTTGGAATAGATGTATTAGTGGATGAACCTTAGTGACATATGTAATATCAAGCTTCATCTATGCCCCTTACATAGTTTGGTAAAGTTTCTTTCTAGGTGGTTGAAAGAAATAACGATCACTTCAATTGGGCTAATGCCTATATTTATCCTAAAACCTTGGGGAAGGGGCTAACAGGAACCTAGAGAGTGAAACCTAGAGGGAACAAGACTATTGACCATTGGAACAGAACCTTTTATCAATGTGTTGAATCTCTTGTATTGGTGGAGCACCTACAAGATGATCATTTGTCACCTTTTCTTTCCCATCCATCATCCCATGATTTGTCTATTCAACCAAGCCCTTTACTGAAGGAGCAAGTAGGAGAGACATTGATAATGGACTATAATAATTTCCATTTTTAGACCTAATTAGTTTCTCCATTTCACTTTTATCTGTTAAGGCACCTCTTGATGCACTCTTCTCACCCTCGAAGTCCTAATTTTTGGTAATATCTGTGTGTTTCCTTGCCCATTTCTTAGTAGTTTTTTCATCACAATACTATCACAAGTTCCAATTCAAAGTTTACCTCAACCATATAACTTTCTAAGCATATTATTCACCTCGTCCAACAACAATATATTCTTTCTTTATAATTATATTTAGATCTTACACGAAAGTTACAATTCTTTGTCTAAGTAAATGAATTCTCACCAAAATTCAAGAGTTTAGTGGAGATAGTTATGGTGGTAATGATTGTGGTCTCATTTCTACACTGCTTTATCTTCTTTCCAACTTTCCTTACATACTCACAACCTTCAAAGGGCTTAACAAACCGACTTAAAGAGAATTATTTATAATCAATGAAGGGTTGTGTCCTTTAATATAGTTCAAAAACATTTAAACAAAATCATGTGAAAAAACATGAGACATTCACCATATAAGGCATTCTTTTCCCAAGAGACATTCCCCATATAAGGCATTCTTTAGGAGCCATTCATCATAAGACATTTGAGTAGTGATACAATGCAATGAAAAGTTATAAATAAGAACAAAATCTTTTAAAATAGTTAAATAAATCCATGCAATAATTTTTTAGTAATTTTATGTTAACACATTGATATAGTTTTAAATTTAATGATTTAAATCAAATTTATTTTGTAATGATAAATTTAATATAAATATTTTCATTGTTTTCTTTCTCTTAATTAATAAAATACAGGTGAAAAAAAATAGAAATCAAACTAATTTTAGTTACACAAATATTTAGATAAATATTATGAAAAAAATGATAGTAACTTAAACGGAATACATGGCCCCCATAAATAAGAAATATTATTTACATCATACTTATGTGTGTATAATTAGAATTATGCCTTCTATCCTCTCTCATCACAATTTTTTTAACATTATTTTGATTTAATAATAATAATAATAATATCCATTTTTAAGGTCATGGCCAAGCCAGACACTAAATTGGTGTATGAGACCCCCTTGTAATCAAAATAATAATAATAATAATATCCATTTTTAAGGTCATGGCCAAGCCAGACACTAAATTGGTGTATGAGACCCCCTTGTTTGTGGGACAAGGGACCCACCTCCCTGCGCAGCAATTTCACTGCTAAGTCTACGAAGGCATACATACTCCACCCCCCTCTGGTTTTGAACCTGTGACCTCTTAGGAGGAAACACATGCTCTTAACCATTAGGCCAACTCAAGCTGTATGACAAACTTTAGTAAGCATAAAATATGGATGATGAGTATGACAAACTTTAGTAAGCATAAAATATGGGTGCGGTTCAAAAAAAGCCATTGACCTAGATACAAAGTGAAAGGTATGATTACACCATGCAAGTATTTGAACTTTTCAACTTGTAAGGTTGATAAGGAAATTTTTTAATATTTGAGATAGTCAAGTATTTATAGTCACTCTGATTAGATTTAATGGGCTGGTGTTGTGTATTTTTATTTTTTATTTATTAAGAAAATGATTTTAAAATAAAAAGGGCTAATTTTACGGTGCTATGACAATGATGCCCAAACCTCCTCCTAGCATAGGCAACCATACCTCGTCATTTGGTAATGTGGCCAATGCAGTGGCAACGTGGCAACCTGCATGTTCATTTGTTGAGCTGAGAATCATCAGAACAAATAAGTAGAAGATGGTCAAGTTGAAGATCAAGATGATGGTCAAGTTAAAATAGTTCAGTATAATGTGTAGTGGGTCTATATTTATTTGTTGAATCTAAATGTCGAGTTTACTTGTTGAGTTGACCTTATTTATTGATTGATTGAGTTGAGAAGCTTATTTTACAACTTAATATGAATTATTAAAGTTTAAATATTGCTTATATCAATCCGAGTAAAAAAAATTAAAAATTAAATAACTATATAAAATATTTAAATAATTTACAAATTAAACAACTAAATTCTTCTAAACTCAAATTAGATCTTAGATGTATGTTAAATCTATACTGATTTAATTAAACAAAATTAAATTAGTAAATCTCACATTTAATTAAACCAAATTAAATTAGTAAATCTCACATCTTGAGGTGCATGCAGAAGACTGAAACATACGACATTAAAAATTTATATAATTGCAATAGCATTTGCGTTTGGAGGTTGCCACAAAAACCAAAACCTGCAGAATGTTTGATGTTGTTTGTCTCGATTACTAGAACAGGGAGCCACACCCTTCATTTTTTTGACCTAGAACTTAATTGAATTAATTAAATTTATTAATGAATTAATTAAATTTTTATTAATAAAAAATTCTTTTCATTAATTCACACGGGTTTTGAGTGAACAGCATTAAATAAATATAGATATGCTAGCTTTAGTCCGGTTAAGGCTTCAGCCAAAATAGCTAATTGGGAATTAAAAATATGATTGCGTTGATAATTTTCTTTGAATATTTTTAGTTTTGAAGAGGAAAAAGTTTGTTATATAATATATGTTTGTTGAGTCATGGGCGAGGTGTCCCTTGGAACTTCTCTTTGCGCTCCGGGCACTCGAGATTTGGTGGCGTTGCTCCTGAGTAGACCGATTCAAGAGTCTGACATATTACTTATTTCGTTATTCTACAATGGTGGTTGACACAAATCCTTTGCTTCGACTTTTCGTCGTTCTCGGAGGTTTTGTGTATGCCATGATTAAATGAAATGGAAATCGTACTAATTATTTAAAAAAATAAGAGTGTTAATTTTATTAATATTATATAGATTTATTTTAATTATGGATTAGTAACTCTGAAGATGAATCAAATTTTTGAGATATAATTTTTTTTATAGTGTTAGAGTTCAAAAAAATTGTCCCCTGCTTTTTATATATATATGTGGTTATATATAATATATATTAGTGGTTTTCATTGTATTTTTGAACCCATAAATAGATTCAAAACTTTAATTAACTATATAAATTTTGTAGGCCACTTAACTTAAACTTGCACTTCTAGCCAATCTTTATTGGATTTCAAATAAAATTAACAAAAAAGATACTTAAAAAAAAGACTAAAATGTAGAATCGTAAAAACTACTTTGAAAACTTTTAAATATAAGATTTTTTTAATATATATATATGAGAGGTTGATATTGAAATATTTCACTTGAAATATTTTATCTATGAGCTACATTGAATAATTTAATTATGATTATCTATATTTTTATTATGCAAGGAGCCACACAACTTCCACACAACTCTCGGAGCCTTAGAGCACCCTAAAAGACTTACTTCAATGCTAATTGGTGAAGGAGCTTACTCTTAGATTGGGATAAATTGGGATTCAAATCTGGTGTGCAAGAGATTAAAAATCATGAATTATTTGAGCACGTTAGATGGGATGAGTTAAAATATGTGTGTAGCTCCCTTTTCTTCCTCTTCCTTTCAGTTTTGAGCATTCCTGCATAGTTTTGAGCATTCCTTCATCGTATTGGATGATAATGTACATACAATGAAAATGTTTGAGAATTTTTCATTTTTTTTCCAAATATTTTGTTAGTGACTAATCATGCAACGAGAGAATTTAACAAGAGATTATGTCTCTCAAGGTGGTCTCTAACTTATTTATATTGATGTATATACACATATGGTGAAGAAATTTAAGATTAAGGATGGAGAAATTACAACAGAAATTGACAACTTTCAAGTGAGCCTAGCTCAACCTAAGAGTATGTGCTCACGGGCCACTTCTAAATCCTAAATAAATCCCATTACTTGAATGAGACACCACAATCACAAAAAGCATCTAATAATGAGACATTCTAGAATAATCTATTTCTCCATTAATTCCAAAACGGTCTCTTAATGGAGAAATGGATCATAACACCTATCTATCTTAGTCTTGGTCAGGGTTTACAATTTAACCCTACAATTTCACTTTTACCTTTCTTGCTATTAAATAATAATGCTTCTTCCTTAATTTCTTCAAGTGCATGTTGTAACTAGGTTGGGGTCTTCTTCTCATTACCTACAGTAGATCATCAAGTCCTCAAGGCTAGATTTTTTCTTCAATACTTGCATATTCTTCAATACATACATAAGTGGGTTGTTGTGCTTTATCATTACATTCTTAATACTTTGTTTGGTAGACTGCTGCCACATTATCTTATAATAATGTCTGATCTCTTCTAGATTCCAATGCATTAAAATGTCATGAACCTCTTCACTTTCTTCATTGCTCATGTACTCTTCAATGGAACAAATATGCATATATTAGGTGATAAAGAGATTGATTGAACAAGAGCATAACTTAATTTCCTTGAAGAGATTAATTGAAATGAATGGGATCCCTAGTGTAATGGGTCTCATTCAAACTTGTGTGAACTTCTTGGAGCTATTCATTTGTTTCTTTTAAGGGAAGGTTACTCCTGCACCTCATCAACAAATGTTGTGTGTGTCTGGACCCCATGTGTTTTTGTTTTTATCATATCAGTCACTCTCGGGTTATTTGTTAGATTTTTTGAACGGTTTTTTCGCACATTTTCTGATCAAAATTGTTCAAAATCCTTCAAAATCAGGTAAGAATTTGTTGGAATCACAAATTTGAGTGGTGAATTCTCTACCATTCAAATGCTCTAAGAGTTACCAAATCTCCACAATTCTAATGCCCTACAAATTTTTCCGCATACTAAATTCATATATACCCAAAAAAAAATCTAAATAAAAATAAAATACCATTGTAGCATGGTCAACAACAAAGCATCGCTTAATCCACATTCATTAACAATGCAGAGATCGAACTAAAACTTATTTTCTAGGGATAGGGAGTTCGAGATAGGATTTACTTTGATCAATGAGAGCCTTAGCATTTTGAACAATATTGCTGGAAAATATTGAGGCGAGTATAAGGTCATACTGCTTTATCTTCTTTCTCTGATCAGTAATGGAAACTTCGCTCTATTGCAACATGACTTGCTCATGCATTAATCTGCCCTTCCACGCCTGACGAGATCCAGTGGCCGGGATCTATTTCATCCAACTGTTGAGATTAACATTGGGCCACAACTCGCATGATCATTAACCTTGCCTCCCATGCCTGATGGGATCGATGGCTATTTTTACTTCGATTGGAAGGCCCAAATTCCATTTGGTATGTCACGTGGCACTTTAAGGCTTAACTGCTCTTTCCAATTTCACGTGGCATTTTAAGTAAAAAATACAATGAAGTGAAATGGTTTTCTGCATACACTGAATCAATTGCAGTAAAATTGCATCCCTGGAAAGTGCTTTCAATATTATTAAGCAGCTTATTTTATTGTTTTCAAATTCAAGTTTCTATAATTCATATTGTGAATATTTGAAATATTTCCGAAAGAAATTATATTGAAAATTTTAGGTGGAAGCTTTTCGTTCATTATCAAGATAAGATAAAGAATTAGATTATAACAGCAAGTAAAGTAAGGAGATAAAACCTTTTAACAGCTATAACGAAAACGGTTATATTTAATTTGGTAAAGAAAACTAGAAAAAAATAATATAAAATAATTGAAAACTAATTAAAAATATTGTAAATTATATTAAATTTAAAATTTAATTTTTAATTATATATAATTATATAAAAATTAACATGACCAAAAAATATAATATAAATAAAAAATTATAACAAACTCTTAAATATAGTAAACATTGTTCTAAGAAAAAATCATTTCTATTGGGTCAGAGATGGATATAAATATCATTAGATTAAATATATAATATGAATACTTTTTTAACTAATTATAAAGAAGTAGAAGATAAAAATCCAAACTTTTAGATATAAAATAAAAAATAAATAAAATATATATATTATATATATATATATATATATATATATATATTATATAAAATTTTGTTTATTTTATTTATTTTTTATTTTCTAATAGTTTTTAGAAAAAATTGAATTTAGGTTTAACATGGAAAAAAAAAATTATAATTATTTTTTTTATTTTTTTTAATTATTTTCTCCATATTGTGCTTAAATTCAAATTTTATAAGAACTATTAAAAAATAAAAAAATAAACAAATTGCATATATACTTATTTTTTTTGATGATGATGATGGTGGTGGTTAAGGTCCAATGAGACTAAACTTTGGTCTATCGGATCTAAAGAAACGAATTATTTTGTTTGATCTAAGATTTTATTCCTATGCTCAAAAAGTTTGGAGAGAAGCCTCCCGAGCTCACTGTAATTTTGACAATGTAAAAGGCTAGGAAGGTCAATATTGCAACAAAGATTTTGAAACTAAGATCTAATGTGGTTGTAAGCTGAGCTGGGCACTCTAAGAGGAAGTGAATTTCATCCTAGATGTTTGTATTCTCACAGAGATGACCTTTCCATCCTATTCTCACAGAGATGACCTTTCCATCCATGGTGTTTTAGGTTTGTATTCTCACAGAGATGACCTTTCCATCCATGGTGTTTTAGGAACTGCCCAATGACCAGTTTCACTATGGAGCTCATGAGAGTTCGTTCTAATCTTGGCTATATTAATTTTCTTCTTTGAGCTAGTTAAAACAGAGAGATACTTTTGATATTCTAAGGTGGGGTTGATGACCTCCTTATAATATCTTTATTTTCTTTTAGGTGCTAAATCTTTCTCACACCACATTTTTTCTTTGAACTTAGAAGTAACAATATTTTTAATGTTATTAATGTTTTGCAATGCAACATTCTCGCAATGGCTTAACCAGGCCCTAGTGTCTTTATACCAACCTCGTTTGAGCCTTAAGTGGTTTTGGTTGGAATTTAAAGCTAGCTTAGGAAGTCTATGATCTCCTATGTTATTGAGTTTGTGCTTGTACAACAGAAGCCTAGTCATAGTTAGGCTCTCCATAGGGGAAAGACCCACTTATATAAGGAGAATAAGATAGTGTGTGTTGTTTTCAATTTTGAGGTTATACGTTATAAATGGCTTCTGGATTTGCTCAATCTTTCTCCATAATTCTTTATAGATGCTACAACCCCAAACCTCACATCCATATAAAATAACTGGACTCTCATTATAGGTCTTTACTTAAAGTTATAAGTAAAGGCCTATGATTAGTAGATAACCAAAGATTAGATTTTTATCTCTAATTAGTTTATTAATTAGTTAAAATATTTATATTATATATTATCAATAATATTTTATATTGACCTTTTCACTAAAAGACTTAGATTAATGTTAATATATTTTAGGAGCTTGTTATAATCTTTATTTATTGATGTATTTTTGTTATTTGTATTAATTATATATAAAATTAAAATCTGAGTTAAAATTAAATATTTAATTATTTTAAAATTAATTAAAAAATCAATTATTTATGTTATTTTTTTTTTCCCTCACCAAGTTAAATATAGCTCGCAGTTTTCCTGATAGCTTATAGAATGTTTTATCTCCCTATTTATTTTTTTATCTCCCTATTTAAGTTACAGTTACTTCATAATGAACTACACAAACTAATTAAAAGAATTTAAAAGTGAATTTTCCCATATAATTTCTTTCAAAAATATTTCAAAAAATTACTGTTGTATTTAATGTACCCTTGTATTGGGACCATGATAAGATTTTTTCCTTTGTCGTAGAATCTTATTAATGGTATATTATATGATTTTTGTACGTATATGTGAGGAAGGGACCAATCAAATCCTCATTGTATTTGCTATATAATACATTCGGCAGTCTTTGTTTTGAAGTTCAATATGGGATTGTTTACTCACTTCAATCATCATAAATGGCAAGCCACTCTAGAGAGTTTTATAATCGCTGGCTATCCACTGCAAATAAACTTAGTAACAGCCTCGGTGCACTCGGATACTACTTGCTTGGCCAATTCCAACTGAATAACCTCCCTATATAACCATTACACCTTAACTTCCAACCGAATCTGTGCTGAAACGAAAAGCAATTACACCATAGCCGTCGGAGAGTGAGAAAACCTCCCCATAGCTGTTACACCACAGCCTCCAGACTAAGTCCGTGCAAAGGCGAAAACTGGCGAGATGTCGAGACCCGAGATTATGTGGTGGGCAGCACCCATGTCATCCACGCAAGCACCGCGTGGCATTCATAGTGCTCCGTGGCCTCCCAAACTGGCCACCAATTCCTCACGATAATACATGCCGCTGATGAGTTGGGTCTACGTTGACTTGGGGTCTTAGATGTGGTAGCAGGGGTGACTGTTAAGATCAGGAGAGCGGGTGATCGACGGCTGAGGCTATCGCGGACCCTTCTCATTCCTTTGCCAACGTGTGGGAAAGATTACGGCGAGCCATATTTCCCATTTTATCGGTCCATAAATCAACGGCGGGTGGCGGGTGTATATGTATATTATTCGATTTTGGCTTTAGCAAAATCGAAGGCTCGGCGTATACACCTGATTTTAGCAAAATCAAACGATTGGCATATACACCGGTCATTCATTTATGGCCCGATAACATGGAATTTATTGGGTGTATATGTATATGCTTATTATTCGATTTTAGCCAAAATCAAAGGGTCCGCGTAAACATCCGATTTTAGCAAAATCGAACAATGTGCACAATGGACATATACACCGGCCATTCATTTATGGCCCAATAACATGGAATTTATTGGTTGCCAAAAAATTACCCTGATGATTATGGTTTCAACCACGCGCTCCTGGCTGCCACATTTTCGTCTAGAAAATAATGTAAATTTTGGCAATAATTTTTTTCTCGAAAATAATGTAAATTCAGGCAACTCTGTGAATTTTTTGAAATTTTGGGTTATTTAGATAAAGTTTAAAGATTTTAGATGTTTTGGGTTTTGGTTGAATAGATTTCCATTTAAAAATTAGATTTAATTAATTCACCACTTAATTTTTTTTATTTTTTAATTAAATTTTGAGAAATAAAAAAAAAATCATTATTCATTAAAAAAATCTAAAAAAAACCACACTTTCCCGTGTTTGAAAATTCTTAATAATGTTAATCTATTTCCATCGTAAAAATTAAATTCAAACAATTGAACACAAACTTTCTAAAAAAAAATTATTGAATTGTGACCCAAAATCTTTTTACTGAATTCTGACCCCAAAAAAAATTATCATCCACAAGGGAAAAGAATAATCTAGCAAGACCACAATTGGAAAATGCCGCGATCCAGTGCGACTGGTCAACGCAATGGGTCGGATGAGGTGGCATATGTGTTATTTTGAAACCGCTTTTGAAAACCCAGCGATCATTACCCGTTGATTCTAATGCGGTGGTTTGGTGCAAACAACTTATCAGATCCGTCACTTGGTTAAATGTTAACTACATGGGAAAACTGATATAAATCATAGCCATAGATTTGTTTAGCCATCCCACGAACGGCGATCTATTCATTTGACATAATACTGAGTTAAAAATATATGATTTTTAATAATTTGTGGAAGTGCTGCCTCCTCTTTGCAAGTCGCTGGAAATAAAATGAAATTAAATTTTAAAGTCTATTATACTCTAAATATTTTATGAGGCCACCCGTTTTTTTTTTTTTTTTACAATTTAATTTTTTATTACTCAAATTAATGATGCGCTGACCTAATTTTCTAACTGTCTTGTTAGTGAAAAGGCAATATCAAGGAATCGATGTTAATGTAATTGTGTCCGATGTTTCTGGAAACATTACATTCCAATTTTTATTTTTATTTTCGATTCCATTGCCCCAGAAGTGCAAAAAGTACACACCCATTCTTCCCAAGCTTCTTTAGGTCTTTTCCACCGACCTGTTTTGCACCGAAGTTGATGTGAGTTAGTTCTTAATTGAGCAATAAGAATCTTTGCTCTCCATGGAATGCTAGCTTCAATGTACTCTTTTTGTTGGAGATCACAAGTGAGGTTGAATTCCTAAGCATGATACTTCTTTCTACCCAACTCTTTTCCCCATATACACTTATGAAACTTCTCTATAACAAAATTCTTTAACTCCTTGCTATTTGTGGGACAAACATTACGGTAATATTCCATTTTTGCATCCATTTGTTGCTTTGTCTCATCCATGATTTCTTTCTTTCACTCATTCCTTCATTGAAGATAACTTTAGGCCATCTACCTTCTCTCATTTGCTCAATTCTTTTTAGGTACCTTATGAGATGCACCATAACAGCTGCTTCTATGGGAGTTGCTCGTGTTTCACTCAACATTATCCCATAAGGAACCAAACTTTTTATTTTAAACTTGCTCATGGTCAAGTGTTTTTGGATTTTCTCAATTTTCTTCCATTTTGAGACAGGGATATTGCTAACCCACAGTTCACACCTATATAATATCACTGGACAAACTAGGAGCCCAAAAAGCACTTTAATCATTTTCCAATCACATAACTATGCCTCTCTACATCTTTTTTGAAGAGCATATAATGCTTTCCACCCTCCTAAATTTCTCTTCTTCCTGCAGTCCTCCCAATTAAGCTTGTTGTTGAAATAAATCCCAAGGTACTTGAATACATTTGTTCAAAAATGTTGTCTTCAAAGAAAAACTTATGTTGGCTTTGCTTAATTTTTTTTAGAAAATCATTATTATGGTCTTGCTGGTATTGACTTTCATCCCCATTGCTTTACAAAAATGCTCAAGGGCATATAGGTGCATATAAAATCCTTGGATCAATTTAGCAATCAATACAAGGTCATCAACATATAAAAGAAGCTTTATCACCCCCACAACCAAACACCATCCCCACCTTGCATATTTAGCCACTCTTCCAATTTATCAATATATAAACCAAAAAGAGCGGGGAATAAAGGGAAACCTTGCTTGACTCCAACGTCACTTCTAAAGCTTTCTGAAATTCTTGTTGAAGTTCTAATTTTGACTTTCTCCTCTTGATAAAGCCTATGGACAATAGCTCAATAATGCAAATGAATTTCAAGTTCTTCCATTCTACTCCACAACTTATCTCTAGGGACTGTGTCAAATACCTTTTTGAAGTCAACAAAGCAGCAAAATACTTCTTCTTTGCCCCCCCAAATCTTTTCAATAATGTGTCTCAATGTGATACCATGATCTACTGTAGAATGTTTTGGCGTAAAACCCTTTTGCCCTTTTTCCCTCTTTTCTTTTACTTCCGCCCACTTACTGATTCTATTTTCTACCATGCCGCTGAAGAGCCTTGCAAACAAAGGATTGATTATAATGTTCTGTAGTTGGAAGGATTATTAATGTCTCCACTTTTAAAAAGAGGTATTTCTAGACTAGTTTTTCAATCTCTTGAGAATCCTTGTTGAATGACGCTGTTGAATATTTCCATGTTGTGCGGTGCAAAAATGGCCATTCCCCACTTTAAATATTCTGCTTAAAGTTCAACCAAGTCCTTTGTCTTTCCTGTTGTCAACTTCTTAATTCCTGTCTCCACTTCTTGTAATGTGAAAAGCTTTGTAGTTGTGTTAATCTTGGGAGCAGGCTCATCTTTTGATTCTTTCTCATAGACTTATCTTGCATAGTCAAACCATTGATTGGCTATAATATTATATTTAATTTTCTTCTTCCTTGGTTGAAGTTCCTGCCAAAAAAGCTTTGGGTTATTATTTCCTAGATATATTAACTCTTCTCACCTTGTTTGCATGAACTCAATTTTTTTCCTTTTTGAAATATGCTTATATAACTTTACATTCATCTTCTCCTCGCCTGCGTTTTTCAAGGTTTTCCTTGCCATTTTTCATTCCTCATCAAACCAAGCATTTACAGGAAAACAATTTGATCCAGATTTCTTTTTTTTTGCTCATTTTCATTTCTCAAGTGCATTTTGAATGATATTTGTTAACTCATGACTATTGAGGCTTTTGGAACCACTCTTCCCCTTCTAAATTGATCTATCCAACATTGTTTTGAAAATAGTGTAATTTTCTTGTGTTAGAAGAATTTTTCCCCTTGATATCGACTGTCGAGAATATTGGGTTTTCCTCCTATGTTGCATTTCTTTTAACCAAGATATCTTTATATAAATTGGGTTATGGTCTAATTTTAAGTCTCACATATGCTCTCCAATATGAACTTCATTTATGCTTTCTATTAAGCTTTCTAAACAAATAATGTAGTCAACAACACTTGCCCCATTATATGTGTTGTAAGTGAACTTCCGAGAGTTTTTACATCTATCTAGACCATTGCAGATAATTAAGTTGAAAGCTCCACATGATGTGAGCAACTTCTCTCCAAAATGATTGCTAACTTTTTTATCTTCTGAACATCTCAACCATTGGGGATTCTCCTCTTCAATGAGCTAGATAGGATTGTGATCCTCTTTGCAACAAAAAATACTCGCTTGTTGATTTTTTGTTCTAGAATTGAAATCTCCCACTAAAAGAACTTCTCCCTACTAAGAATATATGGAAATATCTTGCTTTAAAGCTGCATATGGGTCTTTTCTATCTATCCCCTTATTTTTGTAAGCTTTTGAGACTTGAGGTGCAAAATAGCATGTTGTAATTCTTATGTGGTTCTCATTCTCTATTATTTTTAACCATAAATATTATTTATTTGTATCTTATTTCACTAATAGAATCTGACAACCTTCTTGTTCTTTCACTAAGACTAGTGTTCCTCCATACCCTTTGCCATTTCTGTTGCCCGTTCCAAACTACTAATTTCAAATAACCGTCAAACATATGACTTTTACAACCATCATGTTCATGAGTTTTTGTAAGACAAATTATGTTTCTACCTTATGCAATAGGCCCTATCCCAGGTCCCCTCCTCCAAGGGTAACCTCTATAGTTCCAACAAAGTAGACTTAGGTAGACATGGGTAGGATTTGATTGCTACGCGGCGTGGCATGTAAGACTCAAATTTGAGTCTTCACCCCTTTTCATCCATGTTGATCCAGTTGTTTTCCTCCCTATTACAAAATTAATTGTTTTTTTTACTGCCAGCTTGTTGCCTTGCTTTTTCATGAGGCCCAAACATTGCAATCACTGCTTTACCATTGTACAACCATGCTCTTTTCCCTTTGTTTCTTGTTGTTCTAATTTTCTCCATATTTGCTCTTCTCTCCTCTTGTTGTTTTCTAGTTAGATCTTCATCTAAGAAGAAGTATAAGCCTTTAAAAAATTTCCTTTAGCTTAAGAAATAGTGTTTTTCTTGCACACTTGGCATAATAACTTTTATGGATCGAAATTTATAATACATATTTGTTTATTGTTTTTAATTTTTTTTACAAATAACATATACCATATATATTGTATATTATTTACGGGAATACATATATATATATATATATATCTCGTAATTTTCACATACAAAGTTAGATAATATGTTTTATATGCTTTATTATAACATATTCGTATGCTTATTATATAATTATATATGATAATTAATATACAATATATGAAATTATGAATTGTAAAATTAATTACTATTATAATATTAATGAAATTGTATATGTTACAATTTATTGATAAATAGAAGTTTTAGAAAGCCCACATTTGGAGTTCTAGTCGAAAGTGTGGGCTGATCAAGACTCATTAATCAAGTTGTTTTTCCCACCCAAAAAGTAAGACTTGATCAAATTTGTCAAACTAAGTTTTGAAACTTTGAGAGGCTATATTTTTAAATCTAGAGATTAGAATCACGCAAGTTATATAACTCTGAAAAGATTTCAGAGAAGTTGGGTTAATGAGGTCAAAAATGAAAATGAAAATCATTGAGTAAAAGAAATCAAGACAATAAAATGTGATATTTATAAAATTTATACGACTCTCTTAAGTTTTCGATGCAATTAATGGTTAGTCATGTTTGTGATCTTTTAATCTCATAAACAATATAAAGAAAGATATACTTTTGTAGAACAAAATTTAATTCAAAGAATTTCCTTTGTATAAAGAATACAATTTGACTTGTAATTATATGGTTTTGTGGAAACATTGGGAGTTTCTAATTTTGATATTTAGATGAGTAATTTCACGGATGAACTTGTTTATTGCATTAGCCATATCATGAATTTATACATGAGTGGAGAGACTATTGGGATTCCAATTCTAAGGTTTCTTGGTTTACTCAAATGCATAACTATCAATATTTAAAATATTTACAATAATTTTTCGGCTTAGGTATCAACATTTCCCCCCCTAATCTAAAGGGACGTTGATGAGTCCAAGCATCATTGTGAATCTTTCAAACTTTTCTCTTATAAGCGCTTTGGTGAAGATGTCTACAATCTGCGCATTTTTAGAACAATAACATAGGTGGATTGTCTTGGCCTAAACATGATATCAAATCTGATGGTATTTTGTATTGATGTTTTTTTTCAATCATGGAACTTTGGGTTCTTGGCCAACTTTATTGAAAAATTATTTTCAATCAAGAGAGGAGTTGAATGCACTTGTTTCTCCTGCAAATATTCCATAATTTTCCTGAGCCACACAATTTCCTTTGTTTCTTCAGTTGCTGCCACATATTTTGCCTCAGTTGTGGAATCTGCTGGAATTGATTATTTGTGTAACCTCCAGAAGACAACTCGCGATCCAAGACTCATAACATAACTTGAAGTAGATAATCCAGTTTCTTTATCTCCATCGAAGTCTGAATCAGAGTATCTAATCAAGTTAAAGTTGCCCACCTGTGTATACTTAAGTCCAAAGTCTTGAGTTCCTTTCAAGTACTTTAGAACTCTTTTTGTAGCAAACCAATGACCCTCAAAAGGATTTTTCATAAACCTGGAGGGGATTCTAAGAATAAATGAAATGTTTGATTTGGTAGTAGTCAGGTAGCTGAGACTTCCTACTAGTTGTCTATACTTCGTTGCATCCTCAAAATATTTTCCTTCAGTAAATGTGAGATTTATGTTTTATCCCATTGGAGTAGTCAAAGGATTGCACTCAATCATGCCAAACTTGTTCAACAGGTCTCCAATGTACTTCTTCCGAGAGAGGAATATAAAATTTAGATGTTGATTTACTTCAATTCCAAGATAGTAGTGAACATAGCCCAAATCTATCATTTCAAAGCCTTTCCTCAATTCTTTTTTTATGGATGCAATGTAGCTCTCATTGTCCCCTGTCATCATAAGACCATTTACATACACCACAAGATATTCAACTATTTTTCCAACTTTCTTGACAAACAAAGTTGCATCATCAAGATCATAATGTTTGAAGTTGAGTTTCAGAAGGTACTCAATTAACTTCTCGTACCAGGCTCGCAGTGCTTGCTTGAGGCCATACAAGGATTTTACAAGATTGCATACTTTGTGTTCCTGACCCTTCACAATAAATCTTTCTGGTTGGGATATTAAAACATTCTTTTTCATATCTCCATTCAAGAAAGAAATTTTTACATCCATTTGATGGAATTTCAAACCATTCTATGCTACCAAGGCAAAGAGTGTCTGGATGGTAGCCCATTTTGCTGTGGGGAAAAAATTCTTCTCTTACACGACCCCTTCCTTCCGTGCAAAAACTTTTTCCACAAACATGCCTTTGTGCTTGTCAAGAGAACCATCTGCTTTATATTTATTTTTGAGGACCCAATTGCAGCCTATTGGTTTGGTTCCCAATGGAGGGTCAACTAGGTTCCAAGTGTCATTCCTTATCAAGGCATCATATTCTTTCTACACCGTTTCTTTTCAATCATCATGAGAAACGACTTCTTTGAAGGAAGTTGGTTCAAAATCTGTAGACAAATTCAGTTCACGATGATAAGAAACATCCATATCAATAGTTGAATCAGAATCATCTACCTCACCTCAATTTTTTATGGTTGATCTTCTTGTTCCTGTCTTTCCAACCTCATAAGGATGAAAAATTTCAAGTTTCCAGGGTTCTTAGTTGACTAAGTTGGGGCTGAATCAAAATTTAGTCTCCTAATCCTATCAATCACATCACTCACAATGTCATCAATGGTTGGAGCTTCATGTGGGAGAGAGAGTGCTTTGGGAAAAGATTCCACAAATTGATCTAGTATAGGAATCCCCCCTTTAAGATGTGGAATCTCATTATCAAATTCTTGAAAATACTTTTCATGTCTGAATCTATCCAAGTGATCAAGCTACTACTCAACAACATTGTCAACCTTGGAAGATTAAAAAAAGATCACATCTCTAGATATTATAAACTTCTTATTCACTTCATCATAAAGACGGCATGATTTGGAGGTATATGAGTACCCCAAGAAGATACACTTGCGACTCCTTACACCTAGTTTGATTCTTAGTTCTTTAGGTATCAAGGCATAACAGTTGGAACCAAAAACCTTGAGATGCCTCACCAAAGGAATGTGGCCATACCACATTTCATAGGGAGTCTTGTTTTTTATATCATTAGATGAACACCTATTCTTTATATACACAACACATAGAATTGCATCAACCCAAAACATTAGTTTAACATTCTTGAAAAACATCATGGAACGTACCATATTTAAGATTTTCCTATTCATTCTTTCAGCTACTCCATTCTATTGGGGATTATAAGGCATTGTTGCTTGATGTTCGATCCCATGTTGGTGAAGATAGTTTTCAAACACATTTGAAGTGTATTCTTCTCCATTATTAGTTCACATAGAGCCAATATGAGATTTTGCATCATTTTCAATCCATGCATGAAAGTTATTGAATGTTTCAAAAGCTTCAGATTTTTTCTTCAATAAATAAACCTAACATATTCTAGTGTAGTTATCAATAAATGTCATCATACATTTATTACCATTTGTAGAAGGAGCGGGAACTGTGCCACAAAAATCAAAATGAATGAGTTCAAATTTTCTATGTGCTCTGGAATGAGAATCATGAAAATATTGTTTGTTGTGCTTTCCTAGAATACAAGAATCACATTACTTAAGTTTCCTAGGAATAGTAGGCAAACCCGTAACACCATTCTAAACAAAGATTGTCATAGTTCAAGTGTACAAATCTAGCATGCCATAAAAGACTTGATGAAAATGTACCTTCATCATAATGAGAATTGTATGAGAATTTTTGTGCATGAGTAGAGGTTCCTTGCAGCTTCATAAGTTTTTCTTCTTCTATCCCCATCATGGAAAGTGAGTGATCTGATGCTTTTCTGACCTCGACCTTACCATCAAATATATGAATGGGGTGCCCTTGTTGGCGGATGTGGACCAAATACAACAAATTTCTACTCAGCTCCAGGAGGTATATAACGTCATGTAGAAGAAATTTTGGAAGATTAGGAAGTTTGAGCCTAATGGTACGAAGCCTTGATGGTTTGAGTTTGGACTTGTCTACAAAGTATTCTACTCCATCAACATTGTCAGTGAATTCTTCAAAGAAATCTCTCTTGAAAGTCACATAACAATTTGCTCCTAAATCAAGCAACCAATCATCTTTCCATGAAGCAAGTGAAGAATTGAATAAGTCTTCAGTTAATCTAATGTTGCAATGAACCACACCATAATGAGTAGACTTAGGTGCTTTACCTTTTCCTTTATCACGTGTTTTATTTTTTCCTTCATTTATTTCCTACTCAATTTGATCCCAAGGAAACTTACAAGCGGAAGCATCATGTCCATCTCTATTGCATCGTATGAAATGAAGATCAAAGTTTTCTCCTTGGAACCGTGTGCCCCCCTACCTCTAAAATTCCTCTTTCCTCTTCCTCTTCGGCCACCTCTTCTTATAAAAGAATCTTGTGTATGATTCTTCTCCTTTTGTGCAAGGCACAAAACTTCTTCAATATATCGAGGGGTTGTCTTCTTCCCAAAATACTTCTCTCTCTCAACAAACTTCTTCTCAAGGGAGTCAAAGGTAATCTCCTTAAGATTTCCACTTGCTTTCAATGACTCAAGATAATGTGAATAGGTGGGATGTATTGTCTTGAATGTCTATTTCAGCATCAATGGCTTTTATTTCATGCATGATGGATCTTACTTCTGACACTAAGGCAAAAGGATCATCATTTTTCAACTCAGCATTGAACAACTTAATCATCAATTGAACAAATTCAAGTTCAAAGTGTGAGTCATACAATTCCATCAACTTCTTTAGGGATTCAAAGGAATTTGAAAATGGAGAAATATGGTGACTCGGCTCTTCATTTAATGACGTTACAATCAAAGCATAGGCCTTGTTATTCTTGTTTTCCTGAATGGTAAGCTCCTTGTCTGAAGTGGGATTTTCAAGTGCATTGTCTCCTTCTCCTCCACAAACCCCTTTCCAAAACTCATTGAAAATGATGGTGTGTTTTATCTTCTAGGACCACTCAAGATAGTTGTCTTTGCCAAAAAACCACTCCCACACTAAATATTGGTAAATGCATCATAAAATTTGAATTGTGCCCAAAATAATTACAATAATTGTAATAAAAACTTGATGTATGTGTAATAAAGCTAACTGAATATATCTCTAAAAAAACATCAATTAAATATGTGGCTATCAAATATACCTCCATAATTCTCAGATACCATACTATATACCACTTATGGTCTTTATAAAGTAAAGGAGCACATATATACCATAGTCTTCATTATAGCCATAACATAACACTTCATAAAAATTCTTCATATATTATGTGCCAATCACACATTATATACCATCACCTTTTAAAATGAATTCAACGCACTGCTTAATAAATCATACATATCATATATAAATGACCACACCAGGAGATATATTCAGGTAGAAAGTTAAAAAAACAAGGGAAGTTACATACCCAACACCATTGCATGAACAGGAGGTAACTATCAGTCGGTCAACGACACCACAAAACTGCACCTCCTTCTGGACAAAGATTCTGGTACCTGCACCAATCTCTGTTTGTAATTACTGTAAACATATGGTATAACGCCCGTATATTTCTCCATGTCCTCGCACAATCATCGGTTAGTTTTATCATTAAAGGAAACGCATAATACTAAGATTATTTGAAGGTCCAGATTCAAAAGTCGGCATCTGGTCGTTCATTTGTGTTTGGTGTACACAACACGCAGTTCTGGAATTAGAATAGACGGAATAATCAGAGTGAAAAGGAGGAGAATACATGGAATCCCATGGCGTGTCTGCGTGGGTGTTGTAGAGCTCAAGCCACACAGACTTCAAAAAAAAATGTATAACGCAGTCAGGGCAGAGAGAGATAATGTAGCGCAAAGAGAGAGGATGTAGTGCAAAGATAATTCAATGTTTTGTCCAAATGCACAGAGGGACAGTATGCAGCAGAGAAAATAGGAGTTATAAGGTAGGAAAACAAAAAAAATTAGGGTTTGCTCTGATACATGCGAGACCAGGAGTAAGTCCACTAATGAACTTGTTTATTACATTAGCCATATTATGAATATATACATGAGAGGAGAGACTTCTGAATATATACATGAGAGGAGAGACTTCTGGGATTCCAATTCCAAGGTTTTTTAGCTTGCTAAAATGAAAAACTGACAATATTTACAATAATACTTTCAGATTAAGTGTCAACAAAATAGATATCCAAGATGCTTTTTGATATTGGCCACTCTTTTCAGGCTTTAACCAATTCGGTGAACTATGGTCCAATTTTTTTTTAATAGAAATGTAGTTGTCATCATAGTTTCTCGACTTCCATACAAGTGCTTTTTTGTGTCCAGTGTCACTTTCTATTTGTATTTCGATTGCCGAATAAAATAATTTGTATCCATCTTCTACTCGTTACTTCTTGAAATGGATGAAACTTTTGTCCCATTTCGAGGTATCAGGAATGATCTGAAAGAAAGATTATTCTGCATTTTATTGTCGTCGTTATGTGCTTATACTTGAAATTGAGGAGGATACTAAAAAAATTCATAAACGACAACAACAACTGATGCATATAAAATATTACAGCATGGCGTCCAACTCAAAACTATTGAGTAAAAAGGAAAATAAAGTCACCAAACAATAACACCAGAGACACTAACAACTTAAACCAAGAATACTACAATCCCTGTAAAGAGAAACACAGCCAAAAAAAAAAAAGCAACTGAAGCATACAATACTTTGCACCTTACAGTAAAATGGTAACAAGCTTAGATAACTTTACGTCATTGCAACGGTGGGACAACTTTAGCTTTCTAGGCTTTTGCTCCTATTCAACCGTAATAGAGCTTTTAGCAAATGATAAAATGGCCACAAGCTTAGATAACTTAATGGGTTTTTGGTCCAATCGAACAATTTTTTTACAAATTCTAAAAATCTTTTACCAAATTTACCATTTAATTTTTTTATATCGATATTTCATTGTTTTTCAGTTTTGTAGCCGCTATATTTTAATACTTGTTTGATCCTAACAACTCCAGAACTTTATAGTGTCCCTTTGCAAAGCATTAAAAAGCAGGACATTCCAACTCATAATAAAATTTACCCACCAATAAAACTATAGACACTCCAACACATTTGGAAAAAACACAACTAGGACCAAATCATATAATAGTTTGTTATTTGGATATGTATTAAGACATGGAACGCTGGGAAATTTTTAGCGTTTAACATATCAATCTAAACGGTAATAGAATTATCTGGATTTTTCTTTAAATTTTGTTCTAGCTCAATTTATAATGTTAAACATAATACTCCAAGCTGATTTTCCTTTAAATATAGATCCACTTTGGAAAAAACACGACCAACAACAAGAAACAAGTGAATAGTGTCACAGAGACTGCTTTTCAATGACCCCTCCTTCAGTGCTGGACTGAAAGTGATTGGCCGAGGTTTCTAATAAACACACGATATTGGAAACCAATTCAACTATATATTAAAGTGTCAAAGAATGATGTACAATGTGTACATATAAATACAATAAGAAAATTGATGATTCAATTTCCAAGTTTTCTTTGACTCCAATAACTAATCATCATAATACACCATAACCCAAATCATAACCCAAGGATTAGGAGTCTAATGTTCCCCTTTAATTTGAAGGGATGTATCAAAATCTAAGAATGAGAGCTAAAAATGCAAAAAATGCATCACAACCAATAGTTGAGTAAGCTCTTTGGTGGTTTTTAAGGGAAAACCACAAGATACAAAAGGTCGGAGAACTCAAGGCCTCAACCAGTGATGGCTTAAGGATGACCACCAAATCTGGAACTATCATAGCAATTCCTCAAACAAACCAACTTTGGAACTATCAAATCAGTTCTTGGAACAATTCCTATTTTGACATCTTCTGCTAGTGGAAGTGTTCCTTCGCAAATATTAGCATGCAATCATGTTCATAGAGTATAATGCTTATGGAACATAAATCAAAACAACTTTATCTACAACTTTGATCTGATTTTTGAACTCAGAATCTAAACTGTAGAAATAAAACTCTGATTATCTCTAAGTTAGTGTTGCTTGACAAATCTTTGAACCTATAGCAAACCATCAATTCCATCAATTCCCCTATGTTAGATATAGGGTGAGAATATGAAGTACTCTTCACTACAATGTTGGTCAATACTCTTGAACATATCCTGTGTTATGACTTGTAAATCTTCTTGGCAATTTTAGGCCAATCCCAAGAAGCAATCCATCCAAAATTAATTTTCTCTATTGCAGTACGTTTATACTTGAAACATTTGTTTGAATGATGATTTTTCTTTCCACAATGTTCATAAGGATGAAGATCATAACATTAATCTTTTTCATGTCTAACTCTATCACAATACTTGCATCTAATGCTTTTTTGTAGGAAAACATCATCCAGAAATCCAACACTACAAAACTGTATAGGCTTGGAAAAGAATAATCACAAAGTTGGATTGCAAAGAAAATTCATGCAAGAAGATCTTGAGTTTATTATACAACTCGTGGGTTAAAAACGAAACCAATGAACCTGCAATTTCAAGACCAGCGGAAATGTTTTTTGAACAAGCAAACATGTATCTTTTGGGCAGTAATATTCTATGCAATAAATAATCTATGGCATGAGTCGAGCCTATAATTCTGTGGTGGATGTTTTTGAATGAATTTCACACATGTTCATTAAAACTCTCAGACTTGTGATACTTCATTTCAAACCTGAATTTCTTCCTCTAGCGGATCTTAGGAGACTTTGTTAAAGAACTGTGGGTACTGTAATCTCAGTGGAGCCTAGATCTATGAGCATTACAGTCTCGATGGAGCAAAAAATTGTGGGTATTGTAATCTCGGTGAAGACTAAGGTACATAGGACCTATTGCAACAAGTAAATCCATGACAATCTAGTGTCATACATTCGAGGACTGTGGTTCAACATTGTGGTTAAGCTACAAGAGCTTCAGATCATCCTCAATAAATTCAGAGCATCCATAATTAGTCACAATCAAACCTCTAGTGAATCAATTTGAGGCTCAGTGTATTCTTCAGAACTGTTGCAGCATTGAACCTGTGGTATACTCACCTCTTGGTGGCTCGGATAAATCAAGGAAGTTTCAGATCATTAGTGAAGGAGATAGCAATAGTTCACCACTTTGTGGGCTCAATGATTCAGTAACTATAGTGGCATTATCAAGCTTATTGTGAGGACATATGCAGTCAACCTTAAAGTGAATATTTGGAACCTTGACAACATTTGGAACCTTAAGACAAAAAAAATGAATTTTGTTGATGACAGTTCAAATATATCCTTGTAGCATACACTGAATTAGCCTTGGAGATAATCTAGAAGTGGGCATTAAGAAGAGTCGTCTTTAACATTACTTGGAGCATTGATTGAAGACTTGTAGGATTTTTTCATTGGAGAATTTTTAGAGACGTATTGAAGCATCCTTGAAGGAGAAGTGTTGAGACACATTGAAGTTTTGTGAAGATTATTGAAGACCACGACGCAATGTTGATGTCATCATGAGGCGACTTGGAGAATTTGATTGGGTACCATGAAGGATAGCGGAGACACCTTCATGTGATGATCCAGATTTAAATAGGAACGCAATAGATTACAGAGATAACCATAAATACAGAGATGCGATAACCATAAATAAAGAGATGCAGCGGAAATAACACTTCATTTCATTAATGGAAAATACCGAAATATGCTTACAACCAGAATTGGAAATAAACCAGCTAGGACGATGGTAGCTTATCTCTGAGAAGAGATGTGCGGCTACATGACTCTGAACTGTTCCGAACTGTGTTACAATGAGGCTCGAAGGCCTATTTATTGTTGAGAAACAATGGAAACCCTTCACATTCCAAAACCTACCCCTAGAAGATGAAACGCCAAATTGTGGGCCCCGTTTTGGGTAAATTGGTACGTCAATTTCCCGGGGTCGTAACTTTGGCATACGACTCCGTTTGACACGTATGATAGCTCGTTAGAAAGATCTATCCGAGAACTACCACTTTGAACATCAATCCATTGCATGGACCCATGTTGCCCCCGGATTCCCCAAAAAACGTCGTTTAGGGCCTCAAAACGGCTCCGGAAGTTCAGGACCCGAAAAACTGCTAAAAATAGTAAGTTGTGCTCCAATTAAGGAAACTGAAAATGCTGAAAGAGACAATTGTGGGGGTCCAAATGGGATAGGTGGGTGGCCACCAACATCCACCTGGATCATTCCTCCCGCCTTAGGAAGCAATGGTCCCCATTGTGTTGAGTTCCTCCATTTGCTGAACTTGTCCTACAATCTCTGAGGTGTTCAGTAATGGTGGGAAGCATGGTCGACGACGGTCCACATTGAACACTTGGTACAGGTGAAGGAATGGAGGAATGATGTGCTTCAAAGCATTGTTGCACGTAGCCTTGGTACTGGTGTAAGGACCATGTCGGAGTGGTCTGAGTTTCTGATGGGTTCTGGTAAGGCGTTCTTTCTATCGATGCAACCAGAATTTGTTGCCC
>APFE030791447.1:0-12998 GCA_000404065.3 Pinus taeda
TGCCTTCACTCCTTTGATCCAAGTAAGTTCCTTCGTCGCAAACCTGCAAGCAAAAACAAGGCAAACAATTAAATAGCACTTGAATATCCAATATTATAAAACATATTTAACATGAAAGTCAAGGAGTCCATGAAACAAATAGCATAAGATACTTGTTGAGAAAAATGAGCTTGATTGTATTAATTCAAAAGAAAAGAACCTTATAACCTTTGCCTTGACGCTGTACAAGCTCCTTCCAGGGTCCAACAAGAAGTCTCCTCTACTTTGACAAGCTTCACTCACTCCCTAATGGGGCCAAAAAGGTATGTGATCTCTCCTCTTAAGCTCAAATAGGAAGTCTTGATTTCACTAGCATTTACCCTCAAAAGTTCAGCTTCTAACCTCCCTGGCCACTGACCCAATGTCTCAATTTATAGTGCAATGGAGATCAGTTACCAGCTCCTCCTTCAAAGGGATAGACTCCTCCTTCAAAGGGATAGCTCCTCTCAACAAGGGATTAGTTCCTCCTTGTATGGGATGCATGAACCACTTGGAGCGAACAATCCACGTAACAAATCCTTCTAGAAAACTCTAAAATCAACCCAAGATGAGTTTTTTAAGATAAAAATTGTGCCTTTTGACTTTTACAGGGGTACGCACCCTCCCCTTTACATACAGAGCATATAAGTACGCAGATACCGTGAACAAATGGTGTGGGCCCGTAGGCAAAAGTAAGAGAAAGTGCGGAACCAGAGTTATATTGCTTTTTTGATGTCTTTCTCTCTTTTCTCAAGCTTGTTTTGAAGAGCTGAGGTTTAAGACTTGCTTAGGAAGTTGGTATAGGTAATGATAGGCCTACACCAACTTCAAATAATCAAGGTGACGATACTTTTGTGTAACAGTCTGCATCTATTTGGCCCTCAAATATGGGAATTTGAAAGTTTACTTGTACCTTAAAAGGTGTGGAGCCTCCAGAGTGGTTGTTGGATGTGGATGCACCGCCGGTGGGAAATTGTTGAAGGATTTGGTCAAAGTTATTCATCATTGCATTCCTTTGTTTCTCAAGGGCCTCCTTAAGCAATATTTTGATAGGATCTCAATCTCCCTCATCTTTCTTTTCTTCCCCCATGGGTAGTCGTCAGGGTTTGCGACGCTGATCTTGCAAAGGTTCAACCAGATCGAGCCCTAACTCCTTATATCCCGACCTTTTTGGGGATATGTAAAGAAAAATAGAGAAAGAGCAGACCGCTCTGATACCACTAATCTAGAGTAAACAGGAACACAACAAATTACATATATAACCATAAATATAGATATGCAACATAAATAATGCTTCATTTCATTAATATCATAAACTGAAATTTGCTTACAAACATAATGGAAATAAGACTAACTCGGGTGATGGTATCTTATCTCTGAGAAGAGATGTGGCGGCTACATGCCTCTTAATTGAGTTACAATGAGGCTCAAAGACCTTTTTTATTATTGAACAATAAGAAAAACCATAAACAGCCAAAACCCTATCCCGAGCATATGTAACACCAAGATTTTATGGGCCTCGTCAGGGTTAGTTGGGCAACCAACTTCCTGGGTTCATAGCTTGGCCATATTATCTTTGTTTTATGTGTATGATACCTCGTTGGAAATATCTCTCTAAGGACTACAACTGCTGATGCAATTTCCAAAGAAATCATGATACGAATTTTGCCAAAAAAAAATGTCGTTTAGGGCCTTAAAATAGCTTCGGAAGTTCAAGACTAGAAAAATTGCTAAAAATAGTAAATTGTGTTACAATTAAGGAAATTGAAAAGAACTGAAAGAACAATGGTGAGGGTGCAAGTGGAATAGGCGAGTAGCCACTAATATCCACATGGATCACAAAAGGCTCGCAATATCATAGTGCTAACTTGGCACATGATCCAATCCTTAACGAGCTCTTATTGGGATTGATGCGCAAATACACACGCTCCCGAACCTGAAACTCCTTAAATTCCCTTTGTTGGTATGCATAACTTTTCTGTATGTCTTGTGCTATCTTTAGATTCTTATTTATAACATGCATTTCATGTTCCATGTCTATCAACATGTCTAGTCCAATAAGTACCCTATTTAATGGATCACTCCAGTTGCTGGGAGTGTTACAACTCCACCCATATAGTGCCTCAATCAGACTCATCCTTAGTGACTCCTGATAACCATTGTTGTATGCAAACTAAACTAATGGAAGGTACTCCTCCCATATCCTCTGTTGATGCATGACATACATCCTCAACATATCCTTCAATATCTTGTTGACCCTCTCTATCTGTTCATATGTTTATGGATGATAAATTGTGTTAAAGGCCAACTCTATCCCCAATCATGCAAATAGATCCTTCCAAAAATTGGAAGTGAACTTAGCATTCGTGTTTGACACAATATTCTTCAGAACACAATTTAATCTCATGATCTCCCTAATGAACACTTGTGCTACCTCACTAGCTGAATAAGTTGCTTTCATTGGAATGAAGTGAGCTACCTTGCTCAACTTGTCTACCACAACCATGATAGAATCATGTTTCCTCGATCTCCTCGGATGACCTGTAATGAAATCCATGGAAATGACCTCCCATTTCCACTCTGGAATGGGAATAGGCTAAATCAATCGACCTGGATGCTTACACTCTGCTTTGACCTGCTGATAGTCCAAATATCTCACCACAAACTCCGCCACTTCCTTTTTCAAATTTGGCCAGAAGTAGAACTTATTAATTGTTGCCAACAGTATTTTGGTATCCTAGGTGACCTGAATATGGTTTTACATGAAACTCTCTCAATATAAACTTCTTGAGTTCACTATCATCTGACACATAGATCTTATCCCTAAATCTCACCAAGCCATTTGTCTAAGATGATAATACACATCTTGATCACCTGTACCCTACTATAACTTGTAGATAAGCACCCTGTACCTATCATCATGTTGTCCTGCCTATAAGGTCTGATCATGTAAATCTATCCCATATGAGCTCACTACTGCAACATGGTTGAACTTCACTTTCCTTCTGAGAGCATCTGTAACCCTGTTCTCCTTTCCCTTAATGTACCTAATCTCAAAGTCAAACTCAATGAGAGTATTCAACCATCTGACTAGTCTACCATTCAGATTCGGTTGGTCAAACAAATATCTCAACCCACTGTGATCGTTCATTGACACAAACCTCCTTCCAAGAAGAGAATGTCTCCACATCTTCAAGGCATCAATAATAGTTTTTAACTCAATATCATGAGTCACGTAGTTATCCTCATGCTCATTCAGTTTCCTGGACTCATAGGATATCACTTGTCCCTCTTGCATCAAGATTCCACCAAGTCCTTTCTTGCAGGCATGTGTGCACACTATAAACTCTTTGTCCAGATCTGCAATCTTTAACATTGGAGCATTTGTCAACAACTCCTTTAACTGCTCAAAACCGGTTGCACACTCCTATGTCCATTCAAACTTCTTACCTTTTCTCTACAATGATGTAATAGGATATGAAATGTGTGAGAAGTTCTTGATGAACCTCCTGTAGTAACATGCTCATCCCATGCATGATCTAACTTCCTCCACATTTCTAGGAGCTTCCCACTCCATGATAGCTTTTATCTTCTCTGGACCTATTGTTATGCCATTCTTGGAAACATGTCCCAAGTAGTGTACTTATGTCTGAAAGAAATTACACTTGTTAAGCTTAGTATACAACTAATTCTCTCTTAGCAACCTCAACACTGTTGCTAAATGCTCGACATGCTCTTCTTCATTCTTATAATATATCAAGATGTCATCAATGAATACAATAAAAAACTTGTCCAGATAAGGACACAACACATTATTCATCAAACACATAAAAATAGTTGGAGCATTAGTCAAATCGAATGGAACTACAACAAACTCATAATGCCCATACCTAGTCCTGAAGGCAGTCTTGTAGATGTCCTCTTCTTTCATTTGTACCTGATGATATCCTGATTGCATATCAATGTTTGAGAAAATTGTTTCTCCCTTCAACTGATCAAACAAATCATCAATGATCGACAATAGATACATGTTCTTGATTGTCACCTTGTTTAGCTGCATGTAATCAATGCACAACCTAAGATTACCATCCTTCTTCGTCACAAAAAATATTGGTGCACCCCAAGGTGATACACTTGGTCCAATGTACCCCTTATTAAGCATCTTCTTCAACTACAACTTCAACTCTACTAATTATAGAGTGCTCATCCTATAAGGTGCCTTTGATGTTGCTGCTTCCCCTAGTACCAACTCAATAGAAAAGTATACTTCCATGTGCAGAGGAAACTCTAGAATCTCTGTTGGAAACACATCCTGAAACTGCTACAATACAACGTACCTCTTAATGATTTTTTCATCCTTAACATCCTTACCCTTGTCACTAGAAATATGAACTACAAACATCACACACCCTTTCCTGCAACTGCGCTTATCCATCATAGTTGTGACCATCCTCACTGATGTAGGCTTCTTCTTCCTCTACAAGATTCTCTTCTCTCCATTATCATCCAAGCACTCAATTTCCTTGTCATAACAATCTACTTTGGTCGTGTGGACATACATCCAATCCATACCCAAAATCATATTGTATGATCCCAATGGCAGTACATTCAAATGTGTTGTTGTAGGCATACCATTCAACTCAAATGCAGAAGCTCTTACCCAATGATGAACTCTCTTCTTTGTGCATGTAGCCAAATTCACCAACCATGACTCTACATGCACTTCATTTCTCAAGCCACACTTATCCACCAGGTTAGGATTAACATAAATATAGTTAGATCTAGGATCAATTAAAATATAAATAACTTGATCACAAAGCTTACCATCCATCTCAATGATAGATGCCTAGTGAGTTTCCTTCCTATTGTCCATAGCCACATAAATATGAAGAATGTTATTACCAACATCGCTAACCGTACACACCTCCTAAGCACTATAGATCTGAGGCCTACCTCCCTAGTACAATGGACAAACCTTCTTATGATGATATTTGCCACATATTCAACACTGCAACGGTGCTCTACTATCACCTCTAGTCCGGTTCTCTCTAGGATGTGACACATGTCCCTTCTCAATTGCACTGAACTTCTTGTAAGGAGAAAAATTTTCTTTCTCACCTACATCTTGAGGCCTTCCCCACTTTCAGTGGCCATTTTCCTTTCAATTTCACATTTCCTTTCAAGTCACATTTAGGCTTAGCTTTTCTATTTGACTACTCATATCAATGCTTTAATTTACAGATGGATTCCTCTAACAATCTAGGCTCATCAAAATCAATTCCGTCTCGATATGATGTTGGCAATCCATTGATGAATCTATGAATATTAGCCTTGTCCTCCTTGAGATATGACACATACCTCAACATCTCCAAGAATTTTCTAGTGTACTCATTATCTATCATAGAACCCATCTATAGCTCATAAAACCCCTTAGATCTATCATCATAGTACCTCTCTGACAAGTACTTCTTCTTGAATAGTTTCTCAAACTCATCCCAAGTAAAGTATTCTTCTTGAATACCTTCGGCATTCTTCACATCCTCCCACTAGATATTTTCCTTCCCTTTTAAGACTAAAAGGGGTTATCTTAGCTTTCATGTTCTTTGAGTAGCTATGAAATCTGAATAACTTCATTCCAAGAAACCATGTCTCTGCATCTTCTCTAGCTTCTTCATCTCCCCATCAAATGTAGGATGCTTCACCTTCTTGAAATTCTCAAGAAAATACTCCATCCTCCTGTAAGAACGATGATGGTGATGACTGTAATGATGTCTCCTGGATGAGGAACTAGAATGATGCCTATACATACCAATCCTCCTGTCAGGTGTATCCAATGATCTGACACCTCTAATTGTGTCCCCTCTATCTAATATGTATTTTGACTGAGATCTGCTACCATAGGATCCATTAGTTTCTCTTCCTTCTCTTCATTGATCTTTAGATGTCCCTATCTCTGTAACTGTGACAAGATCTGAAGGATTGTTGCATTAACCTCTACATGCTTCTCCTGAGCGATTGCAAGTATTTCCTTAGCCTCAACCAACCTGTCATTGTCTGCTTTGTAACTTCTGATCTCTTCCCTCGAGCTCCTTATGTATCTACTATATTAGGAGAATATTCTTCTCCTTGCTGCCCAATTGATCTGTAGGGAGAGTCACGGGAACTATAGTCTACCATTTTGCTTGTCATCTTGAATTATCTTCTTCCTACAAGGATACCATGTTAGATAAACCAAATAGATATCAAAATAAAATCCATACTTGAGTGATGTTCAAGGGAGGCTTGTCTCATCTGAAAAATCAATCCACCTTAGCAAGTACATGTATAATCATAAACATATCCATGTAATAACATAACATCACAACAACATCATGCATGATCATAACAATTATATACCTTGATCCCATACATACCAACCATAACCTTGACAACATTAGACTTATCCAAAGAGAGTGAAACCATGTTTTGATACCACCCTGTGGTAGCAAATATGACCCAAAGAGAGCGCAACCCACTCTGATACCACCCTCTAACGCCTCCTCCCACATTGACCCACTTTCATCATCTTGCCCAGCGTAAACATAAGTTGAGGGTCACTATGATATGATTCAACCTCCTATGTGACCTTAAGGAAATGGAGTCGAAAACTAAAGACCTTATTGACTTCCCTCAGGTGCCACAAGACCTCTAGGAGTAACCCAACCCCTCCAAGTGTCCAACCCCTGAGACAACTCACTTTTTCCCTGACCTTGAGCCCCAGTCACTCCCTTGCCAAGGCCTCCATGCCACTATGGGTTCCCAGTCACTCCCATAGACTTGAATCAGTGCAATTATGTCCTTTTTGTGTTAGTGTTATGTCAGTAATTACGGAAATTAAGGCTAATTTCTAGGGTTAGGGATAAGTCTTTGCCCAGAAATCCATGAAACTTCTAGAACTCATAAAAGACATGAAGACAATTCTTACAAACCAAAACTAGAACTAGGACTTGACCTGAACATCCCCAATTGGGACTAACATTTTGTCAAACACTTGGTAGATATGCAACCTACAGGTCATGAATGCAAGTCTGAACATAAGGGACTAAAAACTTAACTGAGGTTTAACAAGAAGGGTCTTTACCTTCTCACATTAGCTAGTATATCATTAATTAGGTCTTCCATTCATTACTTATCTAGTTATGAGTAAAAACATGAATAGAGTCATGACTGAGAATTGTCATATAACCATTGTTATAACCAACATACAACCAGATAAATAACCATAAGAGAACAACCATTAAATCCACATAATAACCACCTCATTTCCTTACCAAAGGTAAGAGAACCTAGATTTTATTAAACATAGTCAATTACCAACTGGGTTCAGGACTCCCACGTTCCACCCAACCATACATTTATTGAACCATATCTTTCTTTTAGCCAATCACCCCCATACCATATTCTAAGCATGAATGTGGGATCTCATGGGATAACCAATCTAAAGAAAACCAAGGGAATCCAGAGGTTAAACCACCTCCACCCTCTCCATACCATTATCACACTTAAACCAGTGTCAGGATCACAAAACCAAACCGATCTTGGATGCCTCATAATTTCTTCACCATCCCTGAGGGATTTACCTATCTCCACACTCACAATTTACCGTGTATCACTCTATTGCCAATTAAGGGATTCTTATGCCTTTGGGAATTTTCCTGAGACCACCTCACCCTGGATTCCAAAACCATATGGCAATCCAAAGCATAAACCGAGAACAATCCCATCACACCATGGCTACCTAGAAGTGGAAAGGCTAGGCTAAAATCCAATGTCAATCCCGAAAAAGTCCATGCCAATGATAGAGAAATAACCATATAAAAAAATGCACATACCATGCATGTCAAAACCAGCTAGGAAATCACACATGAAATATGTTACCTACAAGTATTCCCACTGAAGATGCTTGATCCTTACCTTCTTTTACTTTCCTTGTCCTTATTTTCTTTCCTTGTCCTTTCATTTCTTTTCATTTCCTTTCCTTGCTTTCTTACTTTCATTCTCCTCTTAGTGCTCTTATCCTCTCTAAAGCTAATTCCGAAACTGAACTAACAAAAAAAGGTACCAACTAATTCTTAGAATCCTTTTTATTAATGAGGCCTCTATTTTTCTTCAATTTTCCCTTATTTTTCTTCATTTTCCTCCTCACATGCAACCTGTGACCTTTCACATTCCTTTTCTCCTAATTTCCATTATTTTCATAAATAAAATGCCAAATAATGTCTCTTTTCCTTTCCAAAGCCTTAGCCATTGTCTTTGCTAGTTTCCCTTAGCCATAAAACACAAGAAGTGGTGGCCACTAGGATATTTTGTGTCTCTTGCCCATGGTCTTATTTTACCTTTGTTAACTTTTATTACATGAACTTTTAACCCAAGGTTGTTACAAACCCCTCCCCCATCGGCGAACACCAACCTCGGTGTTAAGAAACATCTAGACTGAGCAAAACCACTTAATATTAAAAACATACTACCTTTGGAGCTTTATAACCTAACTTGTTGCAATATTTACAATAGCATCATGCTCAAAAGAAAAATCATCATGTAAAACATGACAATGTGGCAACCATACGACTTATTGGAGCTTTATAACTTATCTCATTATGGTATTTACAATAACAACCATAATAAATGTGTACAAATACTAGGACTCATTTTCCTTCACCGACAAACAATGAAGGATACATAGGTTGCATTTGATTAGACATCTCCCATGTTGCTTTCTTGAGCCCAAAGTGCTTCCACTGCACTTTAACCTACTTGAGTGTTCTGTTCCAGAGCACGAGATGTTTCCGCTAGCATATGCATTGGGGTTCCGGTTGGAATTCTCCTCCTTGCTCCCTCTCCAATACATACCAATCAATAACATGATCAACATCCTTTTCATATTTTTTAAGCAATGAAACATGAAAAACATCATGGACTTTCACTGTCAGAGGTAGTGAAAGTATGTAGGCCACTTGTCCAATCTTCTCAAGGATCTCAAAAGGCCCACAATACCGTGGTGCCAACTTGGCACATGATCCAATCCTTAAGTAGCTTTCCTTGGGATTGATGCACAAATACACATGCTCCCCAGCTTGAAACTCCTTAAATTCCTTGTTCTATTCTGCATAAATTTTATGTTTGTCTTGTGCTTCCTTTATATTCTTCTTTATAACCTGCATTTCCTCTTCCATGCTTTCCAACATGTCCGGTCCAATAAATACCATGTTCACTATATCACTCTAGCTGATGGGAGTGTTACAACTCTACCCATACAGTGCCTTAAATGGACTCATCCTCAGTGACTCTTGATAATCGTTGTTATATGCAAAATCAACCAATGGAAGGTACTCCTCCCATCTCCTATGTTGATGCATGATGTACATCCTCAACATATCCTCCAATATCTTGTTGAACATATCTGTTTCTCCATCTGTCTATGGATGATAAGGTGTGTTGAAGGCCAACTTTGCCCCCAATCCTACAAACAACTCCTTCCAAAACTTGGAAGTGAAATTAGCATCCATGTCTAACACAATATTCTTTGGAACACCATGTAATCTCACGATCTCCCTAATGAAGACATGTGATACCTCACTAGTTGAATAATTAGTTTTCACTAAAATGAAGTGATCTATCTTGCTCAACATGTCTACCACAACCATGACATAATCATGCTGCCTTGTTGTCCTCGGAAGACCTGTAATGAAATCCATGGAAATTACCTTTCATTTCCACTCTAGAATGGGAATAGGCTGAAGCAATCAACCTGGATGCTTACACTCTGGTCTGAATTTGGCCAGTAGTAGAACTTATTAATTGTTTTCAACGTCTTCTGGTATCATGGATGACCTCAATATGATTTTACATGAAACTCCCTCAAAATAATCTTCTTGAGTTCATTATCATCTAGCACATAGATCCTCTCACTAAATCTCACCAAGAAATATGTTGTAAGATGATAATCCACATCCTGATCACTTGTACCCTGCTATAACCTGTGCATAAGCTCCCTATACCATTCATCTTGTGGTCCTTCCTATAAGATCTAGTCTTGTAAATCTATCCCATATGAGCTCACTGTTGCAACATGGTTCAACTACACTTTCCTACTAAGAGCATCCACAACCCTGTTCTCATTTCCCTTAATGTACCTAATCTCAAAGTCAAACTCACTGAAAATATCCAACCATCTGACTTGCCTGGCATTTAGATTTGGCTAGTCAAACAAATATCTCAACCCACTATGATCGCTCATCAACACAAACCTCTTGCTAAGAAGATAATGTCTCCACATATTCAAGGCATGAATATTAGCTACCATCTCAAGATCGTGAGTCACGTAGTTCTGCTCATGGTCATTCAATTTCCTAGACTCACAACATATGCCTTGTCCCTCTTGCATCAAGACTCCACCAAGTCCTTCCTTACAAGAATCTGTACACACTAAAAACTCTTTGTCTAGATCTACAATCTTTAACACTGGAGAATTTGTCAACAATGGCTTCATTTTCTCAAAATTGGCTGCACACTCTGCTGTCCATTCAAACTTCTTACCTTTCCTCTACAATGATGTAATAGGATATGCAATGCATGAGAAGTTCCTAATGAACCCCGTGTAATAACCTGTTAAGCCCATGAATGATCTGAATTCCTCCACATTTCTAGGAGCTTCCCACTCCATGATAGCTTTTATCTTCTCCAGATCTACTGTTATGTCATTCTTGGAAACAACATGTCCCAAGTAGTTTACTTTTGTTTGAATGAAACTACATTTGTTAAGCTTGGCATACAACTTATGCTCTCTTAGAAACCTTGACACTGCTACTAAATGCTCAACATGATCTTCTTCATTCTTATGATATATCAAGATGACATCAATGAATACAATAACAAACTTGTCCAGATAAGGATGCAACACATTATTTATCAAACACATAAAAGTAGTTGGAGCATTAGTCAAACCGAATGGAACTACAAAAAACTCATAATGCCCATATGAAACAAACTTAAACAGGAACACAACACATTAAATATATAATCATAAATACAGAGATGCAGTAGAAATAACAATTCATTTCATTAATATCAAATACTGAAATATGCTTACAAACATAAAGGAAATAAAACTAACTTGGGAAATGGTAGCTTATCTTTGAGGAGAGATTTTATGGCTACATTCCTCTGAATTGTGTTGCAATGAGGCTCTAAGGCCTATTTATTATTTAGGAATAATGGAAAACCCTAAAAATCCGAAAACCTAGCCCTAGGAGATGAAGCACCAAACTATGGGTCTCGTTTGGGTAAATTGGTACATCAACTTCTTGGGGTCATAACTTTGGCATACGATCTTTGTTTGATGCGCACAATACCTTGTTAGAAATATCTATACGAGGAATAAAAAATTCAAATGAAAACATCAACAAAAGATTCATGTTTTCCTAGTTTTCCCAAAAAACATCATTTAGGGCCTCAAAACGACTCCAGATGTTTAGGACCCAAAAAACTACCAAAAATAGTAAATTGTGCTACAATTAAGGAAACTGGAAAACTAAAAGAGATAGTGGCGGGTAGACAAGTGGAATAGGAAGGTGGCCACCAATATCTACCTAGATTAGTCCTCCCCCATTAGGAAGCAATGGTCCCCACTGTGTTGAGTGCCTCCATGAGATGGGGAAACTTCTGCTAAACTTGGTCCCCAGTGAGCCACTTGCCTTGGTACAGGAGTTGACCAACTTTGACAACCCAATATAGTTGGATCATCTATTGATGAGTGTTCTTGGTCTGTGTGTCCATGATCTGATTAGTTGTGGCATGTTCCTTGCAGTCTGGGTTTAGCTCTGTTGGTGTGAATTGTTCAACCTGTCGGATGTGTTTAGCAATGGTGGAAATTATGGTCAAAGACCGTCTACATTGAAAACTAGGTCCATACCAAGGAAAGGTGGAATGTTGAGCTCGAATGCATTGTCCCTAATAGCCTTGGTGATGGTGTATGGCCAATATCGAAGAGGGCGAAGCTTGTTGTGGGGTCCAGCGAGGCACTCCTTATGACAATGTAGCTAAACTTTGTCGCCCACCTCGAAATTTTGTCGCACTATTTGTTGATAATGGTGTTGTTTGTACTTATCATTTGATTTGTCCAATATATCATGGACCTATTAGTGAATGTGTTGATGTGCTTAATGAATTTTTTAGCTCTATCGGCTTCGGACCTGACATGATCCTAGTTCCCCTGAGTGAATGGAAATGATATGGCCACATCAATGGGACATAATGGCTGAAATCCTAGCCCTACCTGAAATGGGTTGTGGCTTGATTTGCCCTTTCTACAACAATTCCTTAATCTACCTTTTGATCTCATCATTCTCAAGAAAATAACGTCGATAGATTGTTCCATTGGGTAGCGGCACACCCGGGGTCATATCGATGGAGTGCTTGACCTGACAATGCAGAGGCATCCCTGTAGGTGAGGAGAAAATGTCTCTATACTCCTCAACGACCTTACCTACATGATGTTGTTGTGCGAAGGAGCCCTATCTAGAATTCATGGTCATAACCTTCTTCTTGCCTTGAGGGCGAATCATAAGGAAAATAAATTTCCTAGTCTGTGAAATGATATAACTGCATTTATTTGCAGTGATCAAAGAGATTGTTGAATTGAGGCTTATGTGATCCATATCAATTTTATGAGAGATTTTTCGACGTAAATCACATGAAATTTCCTTTCTCGACGCGTTTCAAACCCACTAGTGTGGTTCATCGTCAGGACAAGTTGAAGAATCAGATCCAATATGCATGTTAAATACTCATAGCAGAACATTCAATGGCTATAATCTTTGACCAGGCAACGACTATACTGACTAACGGCTAACTTTGACTGGGAAACGACTAGTTAGATAGGACCCGAGGTATAACTATATTAAATTAAAAATTAAAATAAGTTAATTAAGGGATGTATGAAT
>APFE030791447.1:13484-49271 GCA_000404065.3 Pinus taeda
ATAAACTAATGAAAATATTATCTTAGATTGATTTCAAAAGTAATAAATTTTGTTTTTATTAATTAAGTTAAAATTATTAGAATAGAACTAATACAATATCTCATATTATATAAACAACTCATCAAACACTAAAAGACAATGAGAGAAGTATACGAGATAACTAGGGGAAAGTAACTTATATTAAACCAGTAACAAGCTAAAAAAGAGGGAGGGGAGGAAGGGAAGAAAGCGACTAGGAAGAGAGGGTTGGAATCTAGCAACTGCTGATCTTCCATCCGTCCTCTCTATTGAAATTGCTCGGTCTTTTTTCAATCTCAAGGGCTTCCCTAAAGTTTCGGTGACGAAAGTGTGAAACTTTAGCAATAACACTAGCCTCCTTGATACAAACATGATGTTTGGTATTCTCCACATGCTCTGCTAAAGCAGAAGACTTGGTTCTCCTATGTTTGAGGTCAGCTATGTGCTCACTAATCCTTTGATTAATGGAGCATCCAGCCTCACCAATATAGGGGGTCCCACAGGAACAAGGAATAATATATATTCCTTTCATGTCCTTAGGGTTGATAGGATCCTTCACTGATCTGAGGGACTTACGAATGGTGTTGAGAGATCTAAAGGTCAAGGGCACATTATTCTTCTTAAGAATCCTTACAATCTTATCAGTAGTCCCCTGCACAAACGTAAGATGGACACCTGGACCCACTCTTTCGATTCTCTTTTAGTTAATGAATTTAATATAGTTATACCTCGAGTCCTATCTAACTAGTCGTTTCCCAGTCAAAGTTAGCCGTTAGTCAGTATAGTCGTTGCCTGGTCAAAGATTATAGCTATTGGATGTTTTGCTATGAGTATTTAACATGTATACTGGATCTAATTCTTCAACTTGTCTTGATGATGAACTGCACTAGTGGGTTCGAAACATGTCGACAAATCAAATTTCATGTGATTTACGCCGAAAAATCTCTCGTAAGATCAAAGAGATGGGAGTAGGTGGGGCTACCTCTGGTATCTTGTACAACTTATTGACCAAAGTAATAATCATGGAGCAAGGTTGAGACTCATATACAGAATGTCACTTCCACAAGTATGGCTTTCCTAATAATACATCACAAACTTCAAGAGGGGAAACATCACACAGTACCTCATCCACGAAGGGCTTGATGTTGTAGGGAAGGTGGCATTGTTGGTTGATGCAAAGATCTCGTCCTTGGTGAAGCCACCCGATGGTGTACGATTGTGGATTTACTGTAGTTGGTAGGCCTAGCTGCTTCATGACCTCTGCTGAAATGAGGTTTTTTTGGCTACCGCTATCAACAATGAACTATAGCGGAGAACCCTTCACCCACATATGTGAGTGGAAGAGGCTTTCGCCTTCCTCTATATCTTCAAGCTCCTTCTTCTAGATCTTTGAGGTGGCTGCGGTGGAACTGGGCTCCGCATCAATTATCTACTTCCCTTTTTCACTCCCCTTATCGGGTTTTGACTCAAAGTTGGAACATGCATCTGATTTGGAAGCCTTCAGCTCGACCACCAGTGATTTCTTGGCTTGACACTCACTCATGTTGTGAGTGGAGCTCTTATGGAACTCACACCATTTTCTCATGTCCTTCTTTGTCTTCATCGTGTTGTTCTTTGCTTGTGGCTTCAGTGGGTTGTCTTGGGTCACCCCGCCTCGGCTTTGTCCTATGCTCCATAGTTTGGGGGTGCCTTTCCCTTGCTTTAGATTCACAGATCCAAAGTCTCGCTTCTTTTGTTTAAACTTATTCTCAATCATGAAAGTGTATTGGTACGTCGTGTCGAGTGAGAGATGTCCAGGAACTCCATCTCATCCTAGATGTACTTATGTAGGCATTCGCGGTACTTGAGTACCAAATGTCGCTCAAAATCCTTGATACCCAACTTCATGCAAAGGGTATGAAAAACATTGGTAAACTTCGGCACATCTTAATCCCTTCCCTGTTGCAGTGTGGTCCACTTTATGTATTTATATTCATGCTCCCAACAGGGTAGTACTACTCCTTGATGGCGTCCCAGAATGAATTCCAAGTGGGTGAGGCTGAAAATAGTGAGGGTTTACTTTCTCTCTTCTTATCACAATAGGTTTTACACCAGTCCTTGACATGGGGGGCTGCTTTGAGAAGTGCAAAAGTAATATTTTCCCAGCTGGAAAATTCATGAACAAAAAAATATCTTTATAGCATATTTAACCATTTATATACGACGTTTTCATCTATCTGACTTTCAAATATGGGTATTTCAAAGTTAAATTGTACCTTAAAGGGTGTGTCACTTCCAGAGTAGCTGTTGGAAGGACATGCGTCGCCTTTGGGTAGTCGTTGAAGGATCTGGGAAAAGTTGTCCATCATCACATTCCTTTTCCGCTTGAACACTTCTTGCAATAAGATTTTGAAAGGATCTCCTTCCTCTTCGTCTTTCTTCTCTTCCACCATGGGAGGTTGTCGGGATTTGCGAGGTTGGTCTTGCGAAGGTTCGACCAGTTCGAGCCCTAACTCCTTATATCATGACCTCATTGAGGACATGCAAATAAAAACAGAGAAAGAGCAGACCGCTCTGACACTACTGATCCGAACTTAAATAGGAATGCAATAGATTACAGATATAACCGTAAATATAGAGATGTAGCATAAATAACACTTCATTTCATTAATATCAAATGTTGAAATATGCTTACCAATAGAAAGGAAATAAAACTAGATAAGGTGACGGTAGCTTATCTCTAAGGAGAGATGTGGTGGCTACATGCCTCTGAACTATATTACAATGAGGCTTGAAGGCCTATTTAATATTGAGGAACAATGAAAAGCCCTAAACATCCAAAAACTTAACCTTAGGAAATTAAGCGCCAAACTATGGGCCCCGTTTGAGTAAATTGGTACATTAACTTCTCGGGATCATAAATTTGGCATAAAATTTCTATTTGACATGCACAATACCTCGTTAGAAATATCTATCTGAGGATTACAACTTTTGAAAATGGCTCTGGAAGTTCAAAACCCAAAAAACTACCAAAAATAGTAAATTGTGGTACAATTAAGGAAACTGAAAAAATGAAAGAGACAATGGTGGGGGCCCTAGTGGAATAGGTGGGTGGCCACCAATATCCACTTGGCCCATACCTAGTCCTGAAGGCAATATTTTGTATATCCTCGTCTTTGATGTGTACATAATGATATCCTGATCACAGATCAATCTTTGAGAACACCATTGCTCCCTTCAACTGATCAAACAAGTCGTCAATCCTTATCAATGGATATTTTTTCTTGATCTTCACCTTATTCAGCTTCATTTAATCAATGCACAAAGTAAGAGTACCATCCTTCTTCTTCACGAACAATACTAGTGCACCTTGAGGCAATACACTTGGTCTAATGTACCCCTTATCAAGCATCTCCTTCAACTGCAACTTTAACTCCACTAATTCTGGAGGCTCATACTATAAGGTGCCTTTGATGCTGGTGCTGCTCGTAGTACCAACTCAATAGAAAATTCTAATTCCCTAAGTGGAACTAACTCTAGAATATATGTTGGAAACACATCCTGAAACTACTACAATACATGGTACCTCTTGAATATTTTTTCATTCTCCACATACTTCTCCTTTTCACTGGAAATATGAGTTGCAAGCATGACACACCCTTTCCTACAACTGCACTTATCTTGCATAGATTTATCATCCTCACTCATGTAGGATTCTTCTTCCCTTGCAAGATTCTCTTCTCTCCATTATCATCCAGGCACTCAATTGCATTTTCATAGTAATATACTTTGGTCCTGTGGAGATACAGCCAATCCATACCCAAAAGCATATTATATGATCCCAATGGCAGTACATTCAAATGTGTTGTTGTAGGCATACCATTCAACTCAAATGCACAAGCTCTTACCCAATGATGAACTCTCTTCTTCGTACATGTATCCAACTACACAAACCAAGACTCTACATGCACTTCTTTTCTTAACCCACACTTATCCACCAGATCAGGATTAAGATAACTATATTTATATCCAGGATCAATCAAAATAGAAATAACTTGATCACAAATATTATTCCATCTCAATGATAGATGTATGGTGATCCCCCTGTCGATTGTCCACAATCACATAAATCTAAGGAATGTTATGACCAACATCCCCAACTGTCTGCGCATCCTGATCAATATAGATCTAAGGCCTACCTCCCTGGTATAATGAACAATCCTTCTTATGATGATCTTTACCACATACCCAACACTACAACGATACTCTACTATCACCTCTAGTCGTTGTTCCCTAGGTTGTGACACATGTCCTTTCTCAACTGCACTGAACTTCTTGTAAGGAGAAACATTTTCTTTCTCACCTGCAACTTGAGGTTTGTTGGCATGAAAATGACAATAGGGAAGAGACCTTGGATTCAGGTTCAATGGGCCAACACAGCTCTGCTATAGTCTAGGACAACGCTGGCATTTTCACCTTACCTAGAGGGCAAGGAGTCTCACCCGAGGCATGCCACAATCGAATTTAGATGGAGTTGGGAGGGGTGTCGAGGAAATGTAAATAACATGCAACAATATCTCATCACACACAATATATTGGAATATATAAGACTATCATCCCATTCATATCATCACAGGAAACTATCTAGTTGTTAATCATTCATTTAAAATTTTAAAGAACCCATAAAAAAGACAACAATACAATATGGGACCCAAACTTTTTATTTCATTACTTGGAATATAAAAGAGTATATGACATAATGCAAAAGGCTCGAGGCATGTTCATCAAATACACAGAGAATTATTTCATAGTATATAACTGACATCAATGCACATAAGCAGATTTGAGGACAGTCCTAGCTCTTTCACAATTAACTTGGCTCTCGAGATCCTGCCCTAGCTCACCCACTTCATCACCAACCCTCTCTTATGTTGTATCTTTCCTTTTATCCTTTATTTTTCATTCCCACTACTAGTTCTGTTTGGCTAACTCCACCCTCAATTGTTTACCCTGCTCGGTTGCCTTTGTCTTCTTCTGCCACCTTGCCGCAAATACCCATTGACTCCTTGTTCCTGTCCCTTTCCTTTGGCTGTCAACTCTGCAACCCGGACCATTTTCCCTACCACATGTTCATTACTTTTCTTCTCGCTAACACTCAAAATTCAAAACGAAGGCCCAAGTAGGCCCTGACCACAGTCCTTTGACTCATCCCCAAGTCAATCTATCTCTAGTGTTGTTGGCTCTATAGCTGCTCCTGGAGGGGTATCTGTCGTCATTAGTTGTTGTTGTGTTGATTCCTCCTCTTGTGGAATTGCTAATTATACCCCTTTCTATGTTGGTCCTGTTGTTTTTGCTATACCTTGACCTTCTTTTCCAAACAAAGGCCCCAACTTTGGTATTGCAACATTCGTTTCCTGGTGGAAGAAGTTACAATATTCCAACGTCTATAATGGTTTCTGCTTGTTGGATAAATTTGGCCTCTAATATGGATTTCGACTGCTTGGGTCAAGCATTTTGCAGTGTGTTCCACTATTCTTCAACATCATCATATACCTCCTGTAGTGCTCTAACCTGTTTACGAACCAAGGGCCTAAAGTCCCAGATTTTCTTCTTTCTTACAGTCAATTCCTCCTCGATTTGTTGTATTCTGGTCTCAAGAGAGGCCATCTCATCATCAATTTGTCTCAGTTTCCCTTTATCCTTGCAGGTCTTGTTGTCAGCGATGCGTTGTTGGAGTTGTTGGCAAAGTGGATAGATTGGTTGGTTATTGATGGCCAAGTTTCCTGACCAATCATTGACTTGCTCCAGTATCACATACCCATCCACCAGGGCATCAGTTAGCGCAACTTTTAGGGTAGCAACAATGTTGAGCTTCTGCTCAATTTCCATGATGTAGCTTGTAGTTGGATCGGGCAGTGCTACTCTGGTCGTGTCTAAACTCTTCTTCAATTCCTTGTTGCTAGCTAGTAGTTTCATGCATGTTGTCTGAATATGATCGCAACAATCAACCAAAGTGATGGATGAAAAATCCTTGGGTGTTTCAATTACCAAATCGGCCACCATTGGCCAAAGTGCTCTCAGCTTCGATGTCACCTGGTCAACCTGCGCTTGCAGCTGTTGAATGGTCTATCAGATTTGATCTCGCTCTGCCATGATAACGAGGATTTGTTGCTTCTGTTGCTCGTGCTTGGTGACCAAGTCATTATGGATCTACTCAACCCTCTGAGCTTCTTGTTGGATAAATCCAAACAGTTGTGTGGAGAACCAGTGCTAAAGGTTCTCTGGCTGCATTGTTGATGGGTTGGGGAAATTTCTTTGCAAGGGTTGGCCACTAGCAATGGATTTTTCTAAGTGGCCTTGGGGGGAAGTTTCAAGCTGGGTGGACTCAAGAAACTGGTGAGTGGGGGAGAGAATGACTAGTTCTAGAACAACAGGGAAATTTAAATGAAATGCAGCCTCAAACAGTTTGATTGTAGTTGATTGTTGTTGTGAAGTGATTGGTTCATCACCTTGGAGTGGAATTATTCTTAGCAATAGAGATGCTAGGGAGGTTTGAACAATAGTATGGCCTTCACCTCCTTTCAGCGACTCAGTGGACTTGATAGTTGAGTCAACTTCCATTTCATTTGTGTTTATGTGGTGCCTGGAGGGATCACGTCAAACAGGGTCGCAGAGGTGGAAGTTGTATGGGGGGAGGGATCCCGCGACCCGGGTGAAACTGTAGAAGTGGATTATGGGTGTTCTTCAACTATTGTGTAGGTCGACACTAACTGGATTCCATCCCCAATGAGGTCAACTAAGGTCACAGCAGGCACTGTCTTTTGCTTCTTGGTTGTTGGTGCTTTGGTACCTTTGGGCTACCTTTGGGTTTGGGGATGATTGGCTTGGTTTGAGTGTGAGGGTCACGAGGAGGTATAGCCATAGTGAGGGGAGTGTTAAGGATTGTATTAAATGAAGTAAACCCTTGAAAGCGACCTAACTTGGGAGTAATACCTGGTGAGTCCACGAAGCTGGCAATTGTCTGCTTAGGGAATCTCATCTATTGCTCCATTTGATAGACCATCGGTTGCAAATCCTCCTCCGACCCCCTCTTCCTACTTCTCCCCATCATGTATCTTATCTATGGTTGTGGTTTCATGCTCCCGAACAAGTATTTGTAGTGGCCATGATCCGACCTCTGTGTGGAATGCCCCTTCTGATAATGTGAGCCTTTGCGCCCCCATTTGGAAAGTCTATAGATAGATGCATTGTGGCTTGATATAAGTCTGGTTGTGGGTTACCCCAAACCAGATATATTTTGAGTAACTATTGAGCAATCCCTTGGGGATTCTCTCCATCACCCTTACAGTCACTAGGATATTCTAGTACCATTCCTTAAAGCTTATCTCCTTGATCTGTTTGTTGCTAGGGTACCTAGACGTCCTCCATGGTGTGTATCTGAGTACAATGGTTGCTCATCTGTAATCTCTGTGAGGTTCCTCCCTCTTAGTGGGCACCATTTCCACATCGTGAAAGTCATAATCAAATACCTGAAAATGAAATTCGTGCTTCTCCTGTATACATCTTCGCAAGCTTCAAATAATTCATTCAACAGAAATGCTAACCAGTTGAGAAAAGCTCCTTCACAACAGTGCTCACAACTAAAATGATGTCCAACGTTCACTCATTTTTGGAGGTGGGTCTCATTACCTTCCCTGCAATGATGTAGTAGGTGAATTTTATGTGGTACTTATTGATCTAATCTATTTTGGTGCCCTTGTCACCGTGCTTGGTGTTATACTTGGTGTAATAATCATTATCCCCTTCTTTCTTAGCTCGCTTTGACCTAGTTTGGAACGTTGTTGAGACTGCATCCCCTATTGTTGAGAGTCCAGTGATCTGCTGAATGTCTTCCACATGAATTAGATATTCCTTGTCTAACCAGAGTGAGCCACCATGCATCCTCCTCACCAGAAGTTTAGCACACTGCATTGTAGCAAAAGACGTCTTGAAAACTGGAAGAATCCTCAAGTTTATCAAAGTTGACAGCTGAAGTGATCGATATGTTCCTTTGATCTTTGTTGTCATTGTACCATCACCCTCTGACACTTCCTTTGTATATATCTCTCACTTGAGCATTGGAAACTGTAAACGATATGAAAGATCGTTGTTTACCAGTGTAGCCTTATCATATTTATGATACAATGATTCTATAACTGTAATTCAGTCATCTAATTTGTCTTTTGCTACTGAGATTATCTTCGTCATACTTCTTTGTTGCTAATACACAATAGTTATAGGAGGCTGATAGCTAGTGCTTGAGCGACATTTTTGAGTTTCAAACCGAGACTTGAAGAATTTTGTCCCCTGAATTTTAACTTTTGAAAATTCCTGTGTAGCCATGAAAATTAAGTAGACCATATTCGACACGACATTTCTTACTAGACTCACTAACTAATTGCTACAACAACTTTACCTATCCAGACTTGATTGTGTAAACTGGCCTCTGGTTGAGCTGTACTTGACTTGGATGATGCATGATGGGAAATGTACTGATTTGAGCAAATGGGTAATAATGTGACCGTGATGGTAGCTTTATTGGTTAAATTCTTTCCATAACAGGAAAATATTTTATGGAAATTTACCTAACAAGGGTATTATTGCCTAATTATTACGGAAAATGCTTTGAGTATAGTGGATTAGACATGTGAAACATGTGACTGACCTCCCCGACCACAACTAGTTGCAGTGGGTTAGTATAAATGCCACAACTGAACTGACACATGAGATTATTGTATGGAAAATAAAGAAAATGAAACTTGTATGGACTAACTACTTGACTGTCTTATTCCTACTGACTCTAAACCTACCTACAATCCCTTTTCAGAGACCTCATCAATTTGAATATTGGGTGTTTTGTTGGTGGAAAGGCTTTAGGCATGCACCATTCACCCATCCTAGTATCAGTATTCCATCCAGTTGCGCAAATTTCACTGCTCGAAACCCTCTGATTTCCATGACCATGAATGGACCAAGCCAATGCATCTACAACTTACCCGAGAAATTTCGAAACTTGTTGTCGTACAATAAATCTTGTCCTCTATTTGTGAACGATTTTCTCTTAATGTGTATGTCATGCCATGCTTTCTGCGTTGCTTGCTCGACAAACTAGTGTAATTTCGCTAGAAATCTGACTTCATCTAATTCCATTAATTCCTCCAACCGCTTTCGTAGTGATGCATCGTCTGTCATCTTTGTAGCTTGGGAAGTGAAGATGCTTGGTACTGTCAATTCAGCGGGTACCACGGCTTCCCATCCATATACCAATTGGAACGATGTTTGCTTGTGTGAGTGCTTTATTGTTGTTCAGTACACCATAGCATGGCTGGTACATGCTCACACCAATCGTCTTGACTTGTCAAACATATCTTCATTAGTCCCTTTTCCAATATCTTTTTGAATGCTTCAACCATCCCATTAGCCTGTGGGTGGTATGGGCTACTCTTGTGATGTTAGACTAGGAAGTTCTGCAATAGTGACACAACTATCTCATTTATAAAATGAGTCCCTTGGTCACTAGTTAGGCTTTTTGGGAAAATGAACCTAGATATGATGTTTTCAAAGATGAATCTCGTTGTTATGTCTATTGTACAATCTTTCACTGGTGTCGCCTCTGCCCATTACTTGAGATATTCGGTAGTTGTGATGATATATCGTGCATGAGAATGATGTGCGGGTGGATTGATCAACCCGATAAAATCAACCACCCACTTCTAAAAGATTTGTACTATACATACCGATTGTAGTGGTAATTCATCTCGATGCGATGGTTTTCCAACTCATTGAAACACATCACAGCCTTTTTCATATTCTTTGACATCCTTGTAGAGCATGGGCCACCATAACCCTGCTTACAAGACCTTCCTCATTGTTTCCTTTCCCTTGACATGCCCTCCCACAACTCTAGAGTGGCACTCCCATAGGACATCCTATCGTTCATGCTGGAGGAAACATCGCAGCAAGACATGGTCTAGGCCCAGCTTTAACAAGTGTCTTGTGATTAGTTGATAGTCAGCTGCTCGCACCACCATATGTCTCTTCTCTATCATTGTATGTCCCTTCGGACATTTCCCTTTGGCTAGAAAAGCTGCAATTTCCTCCAAGTAGTCAGGAATTTCTTCTATGCAGAACAAATCAATGTCTGATAGTTGATCATCTAGGGAGTCCCCACTCTCCCTTGACTCTAGTCTAAGGAGATGATCTAGCCCCACATTCAACCGACCTATTTTAATGATAACCTCGAATGTAAACTCCTAGAACCGCAGTAGCCACCTACATATTCTTCCCTCTAAGACTAACTTATTGACCAAGTATTTTAATGCTGACTGATCTATAAAGAATTTGAATGGAGCTCCAAGTAAATAGAGTTGAAACTATTACAATGAGTATACCTGGCTAGTGCTTCTCTCTTGATGGTGGTATAGTTCTTTTCTACCGTCTACAGCTTCCTACTTGCAAAGTATATTGGATGATCCAAGTTCCCTTCCCCTGGTTGTGCCAACACTGCCCCTAGCGCAATGCCTAATGCAATGATATGTACGTGGAATTTCTTGTTTCAGTCCAGGTATACAAAGGTGGCACACTTATCAACTTTTTCTTGAGGATATTAAATATTGTTTGACACATCTCCTTCTAGTTGAATGTTTCTGTCTTCTTTAGCAGCTTCTCCATGGGAGGGGTTATGGACGCATAGTTGTGGATGAATGGGCAATAATACCCTATGTGGCCCAACGCTAATCGCAATTGCTTCACATTTGATGCCAGCCTAAGCCGACAATACCCACAGTATGCATATAAAATGCATAATCTCATTTATTCCTAGGAATTTCATTTATCCTGCCTAGTCAAACCTTCACTAGTTAAGGTTTAAGACCCCTTAATAAATTCTCATGCGGAAATGTTTCAAAAAATAATCAATGGTCTAAACCTTAATTAATCACTCAAGAGGAGACTTTACTCAATCCTCGTAAACTCTGATTAATTCTTAAATCTGTGCATATTAACCATACCTTGTTACTCTAGTCTCAACACTAATCATACCATGGTTAATTTCCCTTAATTCACTTTATTATAGAAATATACATAAATCACTTTTAACTTTACCTTTCCACTTTTTCCACGGCTTTGGCACATTTCCCAAGGCTCACCAAAAAATGACGCGAGATGAAGCAGGATTGAACAACAATTGAACTGCACTGATTGAACAACAATTGAATAGCTCTTACAATTGAACAGCAATTGAACAGCACCGATTGAACAACAATTGAACAACACCGATTGAACAACAATTGAATAGCAATTGAATAGTGCCTAATTGAACAACAATTTCTCCCACGTTGACTTTCCACACAAATCTTGTAAGGTTAATTCTCCACCGTTTCATCAAGACACACTTGATCTGACACCCAGCAGTGATATCACATGGACTACTTGCACAACATTTAATTGCCCGATCATCTTACATCGCATGTCGCAATTTCTTCTGCCCAGGGTTCATTCATGAATGACTGATGCGATGCGATATTAATCCAATGGTCAGCACAGCAATGATCCAACGGTCTGCAACCCTTCAAATAACAGACTTGTTAAATAATGGTTAAGGCCCACAGTTGACTGTGATGTCAGTGGTTGAAAACACGATCAATGACCAAGGTTTAATACGACGCTTTAACCATGATAAAAAAATTTGTCCACTCCTATCTTTATTGATAACTCGATTTCATCGCTATCTCACCATTCCAGAACATCTTGTTATCAAGTTCGATTTTGCCAACTCATTTCTTTGCTTAGGAACAGTGTGCTGAGACTTCTTTGATTAGTCCGCCTACAACTTATACCTTTGTTTCTTTAACACCACTTCGAACTAGAATACATAATACACTCTATTTTATTTCCCTTTCTTTAGATTTCGTAATTACTTGACCTGTACATACATCTATTAAATCTGACTAGAATCACACAGATTCTACCCAAACAATAAGTCTTTTGTCACTCAGAAAGACTTTCAGAAATTCCACTTGAATTCATTCATCATGATTTATCACACACAACCATAAATCCCAATTACGAATCACTCAGCACATAAAAGGAATGACACACACAGTCACAATGAATTCAATTTCCTCATTCATTAAACAAATGTAGAGATACAAATAAAAACCTATTTACAATCTAGCTTTGGCCTGATCCGCCTTTACATGGTCTATATCAATGGCCCTTTCTCATTTCAATGAACGTAGGCTACAATCCAATCTTCCTACCTTCTAACTCTCTCTCTCTAACCCTATTTGATTAACTAACTTGACTCATTCGACTTACTTTTTCTCTGCTTTTTTGGCTTACATTTACACAAAAGGATTCTGTTAACCAAATTTGGGTTAGATCCTCAATCTTCTCAACTAAATCCTAAGAATCCTCCAAGTCCTCAATTAGTTCCTGAAATATCTTCTTTATCCCTTAAGGATCTCAACTTTCAACTAGTCATAAGGATCCTCCATAAATCATGAACTACTTTCTAAGATTTACAATATCTCAATCCCTACTAATTACTCATCATCACTCATGTTCTCCTACATTCAAGAACATTTACAAATATCCTCACAATACTTAATTAATTCCTATTTTCATTAAAATCAGTCAAAACCTAAGTAATTACATTAATTCAACACTTAGGAAACCAACTTCCTTAAAACACAAGATCCCCCTATGTCTACTAAAATACAATGATTCTTCTAAGTGAAATGCTCTTGCATCAGACTCCCAAATTAGAAAATAATCATGATTTCCAGATCATGTGCTTCTAATATTTGTCCTCATAGATCCCATACTTTGTTCTGTAATTTATCTTTGCCTATTTATTTTCCTTTCAGCTGCTCTATTGTCGCAGTTGTCTGTTGTTATTTTCCAGGTCTCCATATCTTATGCTACAATGCTCCACTTTTTATGCTCTCACATTCTTCTGTTGTCTTCCTCTTGTTGTTACTTCTTTCCTTTCTTGTGGTTGTCTTCTTCTAAGACACCTTCATCATTAACCTTCTTACCAACTCAATCTCTTTGTCCAGTATATCCTCTGTCTGTTGATTACCTTCAACTCTTAATTTTTGAACTCTCATTTTCACTACTATTTTACTGCCACCCTTACATCCTTAATCTCTTGTTCACTATTGTCTTCTATAGAATTTCGCGCCTTTTCAGCTGCTACCATATTATCTTCCAAGATAATTTTCTGCTTCTGTTTTCTGTACCTGTCAACTTCTTCTTCCCAATTGTCATTCATGACAATTTCTTTGTCAACTTTCATCAGAAATTTATCCTGAACATTTATCCTCTGCTTTTCCAACTTTCTTATTTGAATGTCTAACTCTCGATATAACTCAATGATTTTACTTGGAGTCAAATTTTGAAATTTTACACAATCTCCCATTTCTTCATTTGCTATTGACCAATCATCAGATGGTCCTTATTCCCTTGCTAAATCTTCCTTAACATCTTTCAGTAGATCTTCTTTCTCTTCTTCTTTCATTTGGCTGTCCACCTGTGCCAAATATGTTCCAGTTTCTGCAACAAAGTCTGCAATCATAAGACAATTATCAAAATAAAAAATGTAAGGCATTTGTACCTCTTCTTCCTTTGGCAACTTTTCAGTACATTGCTCTAATATTTCCTTTAACTCCTCTGTCAACACATCAGTATGCTGATTCAAACTCAAAGAATCCTTGAGACCATCGACAAGTCTCTTTTCCATGCGATCTGTTTTAATGACACCTCTCTGCACTTGTTCACTGTAGTGCACTGTTTCTTCTCCAGTCTCATTGTCATACTCTACTTCAAAACTTTCATCTTCATGCCTTAACTCATATCTGCTATTCCAATCTTCACTATTACCAGCTCCAATATTCTGCTGCATATTTCCATGAGAGCTTCTTGTCTACTTTCATTTCTGAGACCTTGCTATCTCAGTCTTAATCTGAATAGATTTCAGATTCTACTCCTACTTCTTAACAAACTCTAAATTTTTCTCATCACCCTGTGTTGTACCTGCAACCATACATAAATCATTAGTTTTAAAAATACAAGATCTTTCGGTCTCGGTTGATGCTTCAGATGTCAAGTCTTCTGGCTGCTCTGAATCATTCATATGATTCAACTCCTTTGTCTCTTCATCACTTTAAAAAAGTAATGGTCCATGTTCTGTTTCACATACCAAAACTTCAACACCTTCTGCGGCATTTTCCATTTGTTGTAGCTCAACTCTTTCAAGCTTCTCTGTCTCCAATCTTTCACAATGGACTTTCTGGGTTTCAGCAAATCCTCTTTGTTGTGACTCAATTCCTTTGAGTCTCTCCTTTTCCAACAAAGAAATATGTACTTGTTCAATTTCTCTGAACTCGTTTATCAGCTTGGTATTGCATTTCTTTTGCAATGGGTTCCATTTGACATGTTTTCTCATTCTCCATCCATGTCTTTAGTCTTCGTTCTCTTTCTCTTGTAGCCATCCTTGTATTATCTCCAACTATACTCTCATCACTACAATATTTCTCTCTCACTCCTCATTACTCATCTTACATATATGGCATTCTCTAGAACCTCTTCTATGACCTTCCATGGCCATCTTCTTTCACGAGCTCATTTGTGCCCGATTGGTGATCTGCAGCATAGCCTTTTCCTGTAGCATTATTCTCTTGCTACTCAATACCCTATCAAGCTTCCTCTCTAAGCTTGATCTCTTCCTAGGTATTCTCTCTCTTGGTTCACTCTCTCGAACCTTTTAGAGTCTCACTGCTCCTCTGGTTGTTACACTTAGTCACCTTTCTCATTTCTTCCAACCTCTAGTTGGATGGGTTCGTTTCCATCATCATCAAAAACTCTACTTGTTCTTCGCTACAAGTATCAAACATCTTTGTAGCATTTTTCAATCAATCATTCATCATTAATTAACTGAAATCATAAAGACCATACCTCACTGTCCAAATTTTCTAAATACATGTCGTTGTTGCAGTTTTTACACTATCCCTTCATAAACAAATTTTCAATTTGTCCTTCCAATAATCTGATCTATTTTCTCCCAAAGTAGATTTTCTTCTATCTCTTTCAAAAATCAATTTATCAATCACCAATTTCAAAATCAAATTATTTTTACCTCAATCAGAGTCAGATCTGATTCTTCTCTTCACTTCTACCACACCACTCTGGTTTCCTGAAAATTCTTCCCATTCTGTCCTTTTCAAAGAAAAATCTTCAAAATCTGTTCTCTATCCACAAAGTTAATTATGAAATAAAATAATTCTATAAGTTCTGAATTATTTTCAAAAGACAACCCCACTCTGATTTTCTCCCAAAAAATCTTTTTCCTACTCAAATACCAAAATGATGCCAACCTAAGTCGACAATACCCACAGTATACATATAAAATGCATAATCTCGTTTATTCCCAGGAATTTCATTTATCCTACCTAGTCAAACCTTCTCTAGTTAAGATTTAAGACCCCTTAATAAAGTCTCATGTGGAAATGTTTCAAAAACTAATCAATGGTCTAAACCTTAATTAATCACTCCAACAGAAACTTTACTTAATCCTCATAAACTCTGATTAATTCTTAAACCCGAGCATATTAACCATACCCTCTTACTCTGGTCTCAACACTACTCATACCATGGTTAATTGCCCTTAATCCACTTTATTATAGAAATATACATAAATTGCTTTTAACTTTACCTTTCCAATTTTTCCATGGCTTTGGCACATTTCCCGAGGCTCAGCTAAAAATGACGCAAGATGATGTAGGATTGAACAGCACCACTTGAACAACAATTGAACAACACCAATTGAACAACAATTGAACAACACTTGCAATTGAACAGCAATTGAACAACATCGGTTGAACAACAATTGAACATCACCGATTGAATAGCAATTGAACAACAATTAAGCAATTCCCAATTGAAAAACAATTGCTCCCACATTGAATTCCCACGATGACTTTCCACACAAATCTTGTCAAATTAATTCTCCACCATTTGATCAAGACACACTTGATCCGCCACCCAACAGTGATATCACATGGAGAACTTGCACGATAATTAATTCCCTGATCATCTTACATCGCATGTCGCAATTTCTTCCCCCTAGGGTTCATTCACTCATGAATAATGTGATGCGATATTAATCCAACGGTCAACACAGCAATGATCCAACGGTCTATGGCCCTTCAACTAACACACTAGTTAAATAATGGTTAACCCCCACAGTTGACTGTGACGTCAGCAGTTGAAAACATGATCGGCGGCCAAGGTTTAATACAACGCTTTAACCATGATCAAAACATTCGTCCGCTCCTATCCCTGCACTTACTGATAACTCGATTTCATCGCCAGCTCACCATTCCAAAACGTCCTGTTATCAAGTTCAATTCTGCAAAATCATTTCTCTGCTTAGGAACAACGCGTTGAGACTTCTTTGATTACTCCACCTATAACTTATACCTATGTTTCTTTAACACCACTTCGAAATGGAATACATAATACACTTTGTATTATTTCCCTTCCTTCAAATCTCGTAATTACTTGACATGTACATGCATCTATTAAATCCGACTGGAATCACACAGATTCTACCCAGACAATAAGTCTTTTGTCACTCAGAAAGACTTTAAGAAATTCCACTTGAATTCATTCATCATGGTTTATCACACAAAACCATAAATTCCCAATTATGGATCACTCAGCACATAAAATGAATGACACACACAGTCACAATGAATTCAATTTCCTCATTCATTAAACAAATGTACAGATATAAATAAAAACCTGTTTACAATCTATCTTTGGCATAATCCGCCTTTACACGGTCTATATCAATGGCCCTTTCTCATTTCAATGCCTGTAGGCTACAATCCAATCTTCCTATCTTCTAACTCTCTCTCTAATCCTGCTTGACTAACTAACTTGACTCACTCAACTTACTCTTTCTCTGCCTTTTTGGCTCACATTTATACAAAAGGATTATGTTAACCAATTTTGGTTCAGATCCTCAATCTTCTCAACTAAATCCTAAGAATCATCTAAGCCCTTAATTAGTTCCTAAAACATCTTCTTTATCCCTTAAGGATCTCAACTTTCAACTAGTCCTAAGGATCCTCCAAAAATCATGAACTAATTTCTAAGATTTACAATATCTCAATCCCTACTAATTACTCATCATCACTCATGTTCTCCTACATTCGTGAACATTTACAAATATCCTCACAATACTTAATTAATTCCTATTTTCATTAAAATCAGTCAAAACCTAAGTAATTACATTAATTCAACACTTAGGAAACCAACTTCATTAAAACACAACATCCCCCTATGTCTACTTAAATACAATGATTCTTCTGATCCAAATGCTCCTGCATCAACATTGGCTGGCAGATCCATGTTAATAATTGCCACAACCTTTTCAAGGTCCACACAAACATCTTCTTTTCAAACAATGTGGCCCAACAATGTACCAAATGGAACTGCAAAGATACACTTCTTTAGGTTTAGGGAGATTTGCAGCTATCTGCACCCATCAAACATTACTCTAAGTAAGTTGGAATTCTTCTTCAATAGATTGTAAATTGTCTAACTGTCCATGTATACCTCCAAGAACCGGTGAATGTAGTCTCTCAAAGCGGCGATAGAAATTCGGGAGAACACAACAGGGGCATTATTTAGGCCAAAAGGCATGACGTGATATGCATATGAGCCCATTTTGTGGTGAATTTTGTTTTCTTATTGTCTTCCTCTATTATGAAAACCTGATGATACCCTGAGAATCTGTCTATGAAGGAGTAGGCCTCTTTCCCCGCAACATTATCCAAGACTTCATCATTGAAAGGCATGGGTAATGGGTCATGGACACAAGCATTGTTGAGGCTACAGTAGTCTACACATACCATTATCTTTGTGGCATCCTTCTTGTTCTAGATCACTATTGGTCTAATCCATTCGGCTTCATCTACCGAAAAGATGAGTCTTCCCTCCAGCATTTTCTATATCTCATTCTTGACTTTTTCTTTTACTCTTAGTTTCAACCTATACGGTTTGTGCATAATAGTTTTGGCATCAGGCTTTAACACAATTTTCATTTCATTGATATCTCCTTTGATTCCTTTTAACTTCACATCTAAAGATGGGAATAAATCCTCATACTCGCGCAATAGATCAAAAATTTCCTTAGTTGTGTGCTCATCACATTAATCCCCTATAGTTGCTATCTTTGGTTTATTCTCTGTCCCAGTGTTATGTTTCTGAAGTTTCACTGGGAGCAGGTGGGGAGAATCTATTACCAGTCCTTCCTGAATATCCCTTTCCCCTTTAGTCTCTTGAAATGTCAAGCGCCTCAGTCCCTCTAAATCATCCTCCTCTGGATTTGTGCTCACTATCTTGCAAACCATGGACTCTGAGTACCCTAACTCGTAAAACTATTGCAAGAACTTTTCATCAATACATACTTCCTATAACTATCCTGAGGTGAAGAGTATCCATTTGATGGCACATAGATCCTTGGTTAGCCATTTGTCACCATCTTTGAATGAAAATCTTCTACGAAACTGTTTGGCCAGTGTATCCCAGTTCCTAGTTTACCTTCGAATTTCTTCTTGTATATACCAAGCATGCGGGACTGTACCCTGGGTGTGTACAAACATGTGTACCCATAGCCCTTTTGGGATCCATATCTTGTTCCATATATCTATGCAGCATTTTAGGCGTTGTCGAGGATCAGAGTCCCCCCTGTATTTTACATTTTCTCATTGTCAGTTCTCTTCTTGCTTGAACCTTTCTCTCATGGCCTGCTTGACCTTGTCCCAATCACAAAGGGTGTTGCAGTGAGATCCCCACCACCGTGTTTGGTTTTCTTGTAGTGAAATGTCCAGCAATAGTACCATGTCGCTTTCCCTTATGGTTCTCTCAGATTTTCTTAAAAATACGTCTACCGAGTTTATGCCATGGAAATTAGGATAATCACTTGCCTCTGTCCCAATCCAGTTGATGCGACATATTGTAGCGCAACGTCTTGTATCGACTTTTATCCTGATTGTTTCCAGGCATCCCAGGCAACCTCGAAGCCCACTTCTAAGCTCTGTATACTCCTCCAGTTGACTGACCCCTCTGCCGTGGGATTAATTTAATCTTCCCTCCTTCCAGATGTTAATCAGTATAGTAGGTCTAGTATCTGAGGTTCATCTCGGTCATCTACTGGTTCCGTGAAACTTGGTCCTTGGTACAGTTCTAGCGGTTGTATTACCCACATCCCGTCTACTTCAAAGATCATCAACTCCTTCTTGAGATCAATGAAAACATAATTCTCATACACTCAATCGATGCTAAGCAGTTTTGGGTAAGGATAGTTTTCCCCCATTATGTCTATTACCTCAAACTTTGTGTGTGTTTTCACCCCTGCAATGTCTACTTCCACCTTTTTTAGCCTCCCAATGGGAAGAATGTAGTATTGGTTGGCCATCCGCAGCTGGATTGTTGAATACTTCAACTATGGTTTTCCTAATGCATCCCATGTTTTCCTGGGAAAAATGTTAACGTCTGAATCTAAGTCCAACATTTTGTCTTTGATCCAGAACCCTACCACATGTGTGTCAATTCAAAACTCCATGCCTGTTCTTTTCTTGTTTCTTCATATTCTCCTCATGTGCTTCTCTAGAAAAAAAATTGAGATTCCTTCTTCCGACAGAACTGCTTTCAGACTCCTACTTAGCTCTCCTAACATCTGATCATTGTCGACAATCTGCAAGAACAATTTGAACCATTCTTCAATCGGGGGGGGGGATACGGTGGGCTTTGCTAAATTTGGTACCTTGTCCTTCTGGGGTTCCACCAAATTTTCAAACATTTTTTTTGCCTCTTGATAGTATCATTTATGCTATTTTGGGTCGTATGATTATTTTGGGGAATATACTCACACAATCGTGGGTTTCTCTAGCACACTTTGATCAGCCCCCATCTTCTTTCCTCCTCTGGTTACTATATTTATGTTAGATAGAGGGATTATTTCAGTGGCTCTAGGTTTCTATTGATCAAGTTAGTTGTCCTTTTCCTGGTTAGCTCTTCCCATATTGCGATCAACTTAGGGTAGTCCTCTATTGTGTGCGTATTGACCCATCATTGAGAGCACCAAGGTCTTCTTAGAAGATGGCAGTCTCCGGTGAAATGTCCCTCCTGGTCACATTTGTAGCATCGCATAGGTCACCTACCCCCTGTTCTTCCTCCTCTCATTCCTCCTTCCATTCCTCTCCCTCTGTGAGTGGCATCATTGATACTAAACGTCAATCGATCTAGCCTCTCTGCCAGAGCATCCAATGCTCAACACTATTTTTTGTGGTGAGTCATGGACGCGCGTAACTCACAGTAGGTATTGTTCGGTACGGTTGAATATTTATTCAATATCGGTCATAATCGAGGTGAGTTTCCATAGCTCCTACAGACCTCACAGAACTGTTGGGTTGTGTTATATTCTTTCCACGACTAGCCCACGTAATTAACCGAGGGGTTAGAGGGGGGGCGGAGCCCCTAGTTCATTGCACTGATTGCGTAGCGAGGGGGTCATAGGGGGTTTGAGGGGTGTAGGTAATCCCACTCTATGGGGTCTGGGGTAGTGGCCCGAAAAATTTTAGTTTTGGACCCTGTGTTAGGTTGAGCGGACCCACCTATGGTTTTGTCCATGGTATTGGATGCTTCAGCATGTATAAATATGTATTGTAACATTGAAAGGAACATAATGAAAAATCAAGCTGGGTAGTCCCGGTTTTGGGATCCAGGGGAAAATATCTGTGTATATGTGTTATGCTCTCACATTGTTTATTTTCTATGTTTTAGAATTCATATGCAGGTAATTTCTATACGGGGTTAAAACCTACAAGTACTCAGGTTGTTTTCGGCCTGGAAATGCCCCTTGCAATCCTACCACCGCAACACCAGTTGTAGGCAGAGCCCCTGATGGTCTAGCGAGCCGTGTTGTAGGATTCATGCCTCTTATCCTCAGGCATTCAGTCGCAACATGACCTTCGACCAAGTAGTGGGTGCACTATATATTGGGTCTCATTGGGCAGACCAACAGTAAGTCTTTCAGTTTCTCTTTTAAGTTGACTATCTAATGTTGGAGTCTCATGATCAATGGATCTTGAGACATTCATGTGGGTACCCTGCCATTGCCTCAATGCGAGTTGCCTATTCTAGAGGATCCTACAGGGTATCAATCTTTTGTTGTGTTAAGGGCATCTGGGTAAGTGGTAGGAGTGGCTTAATAAACAAATCCCTTTGCTGATTGGGATCTATGGGGTAACTTAGCTTGTCAATTGCATCCTTCAACCTCTGCATCAATTCTCAAGAGTTCTCTCCATCTCATTGTTTTATCTTCCATAACTTTGACAACCCTTGTTGATCTGTCTGTAGAAGCTTGAATTCATATACAAATCTCTTCTTATTGTCATCCACCATTGGATTTAGGTTTAACTCTTCCCATTTTATAAACCATCTCAGGGCTCTCTCCCTAAGGGTGGTCTAGAATTCGATCACCTTCACGTTGTCTAGCAGTTGGTGAGCTCTCCATATCACTATGTAGAGGTACCAATGGTTCTCCACATCCTCATTCCCTCGTCCTGAGAACTCTAGGTATCTGGTAAGGATCATGCCCTTCTAGCCTGGGTGTGAGATAGAAGCAAAAATCCTTGGGTCCCTAGTTATTGAGATCCTTGTAATCCTACATTACTAATATTGTTATTTCCACTACTATTATAGGTACCAGAATCTATTTTATATCTAATATGTACACTATGTATTTGTATTACCTTAAGCAACTTAGCAAAAATTTTACTAGGATTGTTGTAAAGTACTAGGGGAAGGTCAGGGTAAATGCTACCTAAGCTTCGGGGAATCAGATGCTTGATTTCATCTGGTGTTTTTTCCTCCGCAAACAGTTGTCTCATAACATCACACATCTCATCGTCCATCTCTTCTTGGGGATTATTGCGACCACTTCCATTAGACACCTCCCCCAAGACTGGGGAAGGAGGGCTCCTACCACCTTTTGTGCTTCTTCTTGGCTCATCTATCCCTATTCCTTTCTGCAAGTTCTATGCCATCTCATCTTCCTTTTGGACCCTTCAACACCACTCCTTCTTGGTGTGGTTCCTCTGCATGCACCTGCATAACTTGCATGGCCCTTTCCTACCACTTTTCTACTGTTAGCTCTCTCCTTTGCGCTCTCACTCCCCTAGCTCTTCATGAGTCTTCTACATCCATCCTTGAGTGGCATCACAATCACCCATTCAGTAGCATTTCCCCCCTTTTATCCTTCCCCCAACATTGGGGTTTTACGCTTCCATACTCACTTCTTGGAAAGAAATCAGACTTTCCTCCACCATCAAAACTTTAATCCAAAGGGGTATTTCCTTTAGTAATTTTCCCCTTAGCCCCGATCTGAACACTGAATCAACCTTCGAGAAGGACTAATGAATTTCAGTTGCGAACTCAACCACGTATCGTTCCAGGGTAGTTTGTACCCAAAATTCTACTGCTCTGGTCAGATTAGTGTCCAGGTGTTGGAGTGCTAAAAGATCAGTGGAGCTCCACCCACGACGATATGGTTGTTGTCCCTTTGATTGACCCTTCACTTGGAGTCTCCAAAAACGAATTACATAGTTCCTTTGGGAACTTTGATTGCGTGCAACTTCTGAATACAGTATCTCTTCGTTCACCTTAGCAACAATCCGGCTTTGAAGGACAGCTTGTTGCGATACAAACTGATCCACTTGGTCTTCCCACCAGTTTATTATTTCTTTCTTAAAAATGCTCGATACCATATTCGAACCCCTCTTTTTTATTTCAGGTCCCGCCAATGGAATCATTTGTTGGCACGAAAATGACAATAGGGAAGAGACCCTAGGTTGAGGCTCAGTGGGCCAACAAGGCTCTGTTGTAGTCTAGGACAACGCCGACATTTTCACCTTACCCATAGGGTAAGGAGTCTCACCCGAGGTGTGTCATGATCGAAGTTAGATGGAGCTAGGAGGGGTATTGATGGAATGTAAAGAACATGCAACAATAGCTCATCACACTCAATCTACTAGACTATCTAAGACTATCATCCCATTCATATCATCACAAGAAACTATCTAGTTGTTAATCATTCATTTAAAATTTTAAAAAAACCATAAAGAACACAACAATACAATATGGGACCCAAACTGCTTCTTCCGTTACTTGGAGTATAAAAGAGTACATGACAAAATACAAAAGGCTTGAGGCATGTTCATAAAATACACAAAGAATTCTTTAATAGAATATAACTGATAGGAATGCACATAAGCAAATTCGAGGACAGTCCTAGCTCTTTGCAAATGATTTGGCTCTCGGGATCCTGCCCTCACTCACCCACTTCGTCACCAACCCTCTCTCATGTTGTCTCTTGCTTGTTATCCTTTATTTTGCATTCCCACTACCAGTTTCGTTCAGCTGACTCTACCCTCAATTGTTTCCCTTGCTCGACTACCTTTGTCTTCTTCCGCCATCTCGCCGCAATTTCTTGTTCTTGTCCCTTTCCTTTGGTTGTCATCTCTACAACCCGAACCATTGTTTCTGCCACCTATTCTTGAATTTTCTTCCTACAAACACTCAAAATTCAAAACAAAGGCCCCAACAAGGTTTTCCCCACATCAATGGCCATTTTCCTTTGACTTTCTCATTTCCTTTCAAGTCACATTTAGGCTTAGCTTTTCGCTTTGATTTCTCATAACAATGCTTCAATTTAAGGATGGCTTCCTCTAACGATCTAGGCTCATCAAACGCAATCTGATCTCTATGTTGTTGATAATCCACTAATGAATATCTAAATCTTAGCCTTCTCCTCCTTGAGATATGACGCATACTGCAATAGCTCCAATAATCTGCTAGTGTAATCATCATTTGTCATAGAACCCATTTGTAGCTCATAAAACTCCTTACCTCTATCATCATAGTACCTCTCTGATAAGTATTTTTTCTTGAATAGTTTCTCGAACTCATCCCAAGTCAAGTCTTCTTCCCAAATACCTTTGACTTTCTTCACATCCTCCCACCAAACACTTTCCTTCTCTTTAAGACAGAAAGTGGCTATCTTAGCTTTCATGTTCTCTGAGTAGCTATGCAATCTGAAGAACTTCTTCATTCCAAGTAACAATTCCTCTGCATCTTCTGGCTTCTTCATCTCTCCATCAAATGTAGGAGGCTTCACCTTATTGAACTCCTCAAGAAAATACTCCCTCCTCCTGTAAGGATGATGACGGTGATGATTATAATGATGTATCTTGGATGAGGAAATAGAATGATGCCCATACATACCAGCCCTCTTGTCAGTTGTATCCAATGATCTACCACATCTAACTATGTCCCTGTCTCTGTAGCTCTGACAAGCTCTGAAGGATTGTTGCATTAACCTCTACCTTCTTCTCCTAAACCATTTCACGTCTTTCCTAAGCCTCAACCAACTTGTCATTGTGTGCTTTGCAACTTTTGATATCTTCCCTCAAGCTCCTTAATGTATTTGCTATACCAGGAGAATACCCTTTTCCTTGCTACCTAACTGATCTGTAGGGAGATTCACGGGAACTATAGTCTACCATTTTGCTTGTCATCTTGAATTCTCTTCTTCCTGCAAGGATATCATGTTAGATAAAACAAATAGATACCAAAATCAAATCCATACCTGAGTGATGTTCAGGGGAGCCTTATCCCATATGCAAGATCAGTCCACATTAGCATCTACATGTATAATTACAAACATATCTGTGTAATAACATAACATCACAACAACATCATGCATGATCACACCAACTGTATACCCTAATCCCATGCTTAACAACCATAACCTTGACAACATCAAACTTATCCAAAGAGAGTGAAACCATGCTCTGATACCACCCTATGGTATCAGATATGACCCAAAGAGAGCGCAACTCGCTCTAATACCACCATGTAATGCCTCCACCCACATTTACCCACTTTTACTGGATTGCCCGGGGTAAACATGAGTTGAGGATCACATATGATTCAACCTCCTATCTAACCTTAAGGAAATGGAGTTGACAACTGAATACCTTACTGGCTTCCCTCAGGTGCCATAGGACCTCCAAGAGTAACCCAACCCCTCCAGGTGTCCAACCCCTGAGACATCTCACTTTTTCCCTAACCTTGAGTCCCAGTCGCTCCCTTACCAAGGCCTCCATGCAAATATGAGTTCCCAGTCGCTCCCATATGCCTACATCAGTGTGACTGTGGCTTTTTTGTGCCAATGTTGTGCCAGCGACTATAGAAATTAAGGTTAATTTCCACTGTTGGGGCTAAGCCTCTGCCTAGAAATCTATGAAACTTCCAAAACTCATAAAAGACATGAAGATAATGCTTACAAACCAAAAAATGAACCAAGAATTGACTTGACCATCCCTAATCGGGACTAACATCTTGTCAAACACTTGGCAGATATGCAACCTACAGGTCATGAATGCAATTTTGAACATAAGGGATTGAAAACTTAATGAAGGTTTAACAAGAAGGGTCTCTACCTTTCACATAAGCTTTCATATCATCAATTAGGTCTTGCATTCATTATTTATCCAATTATGAGTAAAAACATGAATAGAGCCATGATTGAGAATTGTCATATAACCATGCTTACAACCAACATACAACCAGATAAATAAACATAAGAGAACAACCATTAAATCCAAATAATAACCAATACATTTCCTTACCAAAAAACAAGAGAACTTAGCTTTTATTAAGCATAGAAAATTACCAACCGGGTTTGGGACTTCCACGTTCCATTGTATCATAGATTGGTAGAACCCTAACTTTCTTTCAGCCAATCACCCCCGTGACATATTCCAAGCATGAATGTGGGATCTCATGGGATAACCAATCCAAAGACAACCAAGAGAATCGAGAGGTTAAACCACCTCCACTCTATCCATATCATGATCACACCTAAGTTGGTGTCGAGATCACAAAACTGAACCAAGCTTCGATGCCTTATAATTTCTTCACCCTCCTTGAGTAATTTTCTTGTCGCTACCCTCAGGCTTTACCATGTATCCTGCCATTAGCGATCAAGGGATTCCTAGGTCTTTGGGAATTTTCTTCAGAGCACCTCACCCCGTATTCCAAAACCATCTGGAAATCCAAAGATCAAACCGATAACAATCCCATCACACCATGGCTATCCGGAAATGGCAAAGCTAGGCTAAAATCCATTATCAATCCCAGAAAAATCCATGCCAGCGATAGAAAAAGAACCATATACCAACATGCAAATACCATGCATTTCAAAACTAGTTAGGAAATCACAAATTCAATATGTTACCTGCATGTATTCCCATTGAAACTTCTTGATCCTTTCCTTTCTTTGTCTTCTTTGTCCTTCTTTCCTTTCCTTTCCTTTCCTTGCTTTTCCTTTCCTTTCCCTGTTTGCTTACTTTCCTTCTCCTCTTGGTGCTCTTCTCCTCTCTAAAGCTAATTCCAAAACTGAATTGACAAAAAAAAAGGTATCCACTGATTCTCAGAAGCCTTTTTATTAATGAGGCCTCCATTTTCTTCAATTTTCCCTTATTTTCCTCCTCACATGCAACCTGTGACCTTTCACCTTCTTTTTCTCCTACTTTCCATTATTTTCATAAATAAAATGTCAAATAATGCATCTTTGCCTTTTCAAAGCCTTAACCATTGCCTTTGTCAGTTTCCCTTAGCCATAAAACACAACAAGTGATGCCTACTATGATATTTTGCCCAACATTCAACTTAGAAAAGCGTTCATTACTCATGGTCTTATTTTACCTTTATTAACTTTTATTACATAAACTTTTAACCTAAAATGTTATATAGGAGAATTGACTATATGACCTCTTATTAATAAGATACTTTAGCAACAAAAACTCAACTAATTAAACTAAACTTTAAAATTTATAATATATTATTATTTATATAATAATAATATTATATTATTATAACACTTAAATATTAATTCAAATCCCTTCTAAACCGTACTTATTATTATGATTCGATAACTTGATCCATGAGTGTGAAAATGAATGTGTTAAACTTTCAACCCAAGCTATAATGGAGATCTCCATTTAACGTTGGTAGAGAATAAGAAAGGATTCATTTTCTCATGTTAATATTTTGAAATAATACGAACATATTAAGAAAGGATTTATTTTCTCACGTTAATATTTTGGAATAATATTTTGGAATAATGCAAACATATTTATATATTAATCAACGAGGAATGAACTATCCCTTAGATACAATGTGTAACAACATCATTAACATTACCACCAAAATTTATTAATTTAATTAAAAAGTAATGGTTATAATATATATATATATAATAAATTATTATATATAATAATAATTATTTTATTTAATTAATAATAATATAAAATATATATGAATTTATTAATAATAAATATATAATTTTAAAAATTTCGTACATTATTTTAAATTTGAATTTAAATAGTAGCTCAATGTAGATTAAAATATTGGAAATTTTGTATTTATTTTAATTATATTTAATTGATAATTAACATTTCAATTTATGAATATGAATAAAATAAGTGTAATTTATGAATATGAATTAAACAAGTGTTATTTATGAATATTAACTAAATAAGCGCCACAATTTAGTCCATGTCACTTAAGTTAGAAATTATGTTTTAGAAAAAAATACATAAAAAATTATCATCTATATTAATTAATGCTAAATTAATAGTGGAATAGGAAAATTGAATCATGTGAATTAATAAATTGAGATACGAAATAGATAAATTAATTGTTTCCTCATGCACAATCATTTGCATAAATTTTGGTGGATAGTAACCAGTGGTAAGTCTACACATTTACAGTTTTTCTCTTGCATAAATTTCGGTGGGTAATAACTAGTAGTAAGTGTACACATTTACTGTTTTCTCCTACATAAATGTTGAGGAAAACATAAATAATGGTGGGATATAACTCCTCGTAAATATATTTATTTACATCTTATTCATATGTGCAAAGACTTAAATTATGGCAGTATGTAACAAATGGTATATATGTTATTTACACTAGTATGAGATATTTTCAAGGATTTTATTTTTGCATGACTTTCTTGCACTGAGAATAAAAAATCACTACACAACACAAATCTTGGTGGGTAATAAATAGTAGCGAGCCTACACATTTACAATTTTACTCCTACATAAATGTTTCGTAAACATAAATAATAGTGTGAAATATTTATTGTCGAAGGCTTTTTATTTCAACTTAAGGTGGATGAGGATCTATTGATTTTTTATTTTTATTTTTTTAATTAACGACCTAGATTGATTCTCAAGGGAACATGTTTAGTAGATGCTTAGTCTTAATGTTTATCAAAGGTTGTAGTGTGTTACAGAGTTTGTTAGGTTGCATTGACTATTAATAAATTTAAAAAATTAGATTCTTTTCAAGTGGCTCCCCCCATCAATTTCAAGTGGATGAGGATCTATTGATTTTTTATTTTTATTTTTTTAATTAACGACCTAGATTGATTCTCAAGGGAATATGTTTAGTATATGCTTAGTCTTAATGTTTATCAAAGGTTGTAGTGTGTTATGGAGTTTGTTAGGTTGCATTGGCTATTAATAAATTTAAAAAAATAGATTCTTTCCAAGTGGCTCCCCCCACCAATTTCTTAGGGATTTGAGATTATTCTAATTCTAATAAGTTCTTCCATGATAAGTTCCTCATTATTATTTATAACATTCATTTATAATTTCCTCATTATTATTTATAACATTCGTTTATATATAAGCAAATTATTTACCAAAATGGTCCATTTTACAAGAAGATGTGTAATTCTTTTTTTCTCATGTTAAAGTTGACCCATAACCTCTTTATACCTAGTTAATCAAGTAAATGTGTGTATTGGTAAGACATTCTTAGTGTTGCAATATTTTTTTTTGTTATATTTATAAATCCTTTGGCTATATCAACCACATTAATATTGTTAATGTGTTTTTTATATTTATAAAGCCTTCGGCTATATCAACCACATTAATATTGTTAATGTGGTTGTACTAGTTTACATCTTATTGATATCCATTATTTGTGCAAAAACTTATTTAAGTTATGACAGGAAGTAATTAATGGTAAATATTTTATTTACCCTAGTATGAGTTATTTTCAAGGATTTTATTTTTGGATGGTTTTCTTGCAAAGCTGAAGATTAAAAAATACTACACAAATATATACAAAACATGCATGAATATTGCAACCATATGCATACAATATGCCATAAAATATTGAGACATTATCCAATGGTATCATATTGTGCAAAGGGTGCAATAAAAGCCTCAAGTTATGGTCCAATCAAATGTTTACAAATTATGGCATTAAATATGAGACCATTATTGAATGGCATCATATTGTGCAAGGTTGCAATAAAACCTTCAACTAGTATCGAATATTATATTTGTACCACGTAAATCCACTTGAAGGGTTGAATATTTGTACCACTTGAAGGGTTGAAGTCAAATATTTGTACCACTTGAAGGGTATTTGTACCATGTAGATCCACTTGAAGCACGTAGATCCACTTGAAGGGTGGATAAGGGTATTTGTACCAAGTAGATCCACTTGAAGGGTTGAATATTTGTACCACGTGAAGGGTGGATAAGGGTATTTATACCAAGTGATCCACTTCAAGGGTCGAATATTTGTACCACGTAGATCCACTTGAAGGGTTGAATATTTGTACCACTTGAACGGTTGAATATTTGTACCACTTGAAAGGTCCAATATCCACGTAGATCCACTTGAAGGGATCACTTCTTGCCAGCTCTACTTGAGTGTTGAAATAGTGTCAATATAATTGAACCCATGACCTCTTAGCAAAGGTGTTTTAACAACTAGGACTAGACCAATTGAATTAACCCTTAGGGCTATTTAAGCATGTTTATTTTAGAGTAAGGCTTTCATAATTTTACTTTATTTATTAATGATTATTAAATGGATGGTAGATATTTAACTTCAATAAATTATTAAAAATATTCATAGTAGTATATACAAATTAATGGTTGAAATTTGTCCATTTTTTCTTTTTATATTAAATTGATTAATTAAAAAAACTTTATATGAATATATGTCATATTAAAGTGAATTATGGTTTTTTGGCAAAGTATTAGCTAAGCTATGATATCGTAAACAAAGCATATTGTAAGATGTACAATGAATAAGTATTTATTAATTTTTTATAATTTTTAATTTTAACGAAGTAAGATATATATAATAAAAACTTTTGATATTTATTATAAATTAATATATATTAATATTTACCAACCATTTAATTTGTATATCTACACTAATATATATAAAAATATATATATATAATATTATATCACTCCTTTATTAAATCCAACACCATATCCTTCAACGTGATGACGAATCTACTCATTAATCATCCACTGTGTAATGGTTAAAGGATATTTTAACGAAGAGATTCGTTTTAGTTTTCATAATTATTTGTTTCGCTTATGATTCTTAATCATAATTGATTGCTGCTGCAGCAATAGTTTCAAATTTAATTAAAGGTTTGTCACGTAACTGAACAATGGTGGAGTTGCATGTGGATCGTTTATCACTGACATATAACCAGTCGTTGACCATATTGTTGACTAATTATAGCTCGGATTTGACCGCCTCGATATGAAACATACAATGTTCAATAGAAATAGACTATACTTTGTGAGGAATAATACTCTTGAATTTATGTGGATTGTAGATTTGATAATATCTACATGTAACCAGATCGTAGAATTTGGGTATTCAGGGAATGACAATTAGGAGAGGTTAAACAATTCACCTGTAACCTGATTTGCATATTCAGCAAATTTGCAAGGGCATAAAGATACCTAAATAATACAAGGATTGACACGAAGACCTATGGGATTTTGAACTGGAGTTCTAATTTAATTTCAATATGTTACATTTAATTCTACAGCTACGCGACACCAACCTTAGCACCAAACTTAGCGTTACCCAATCTGTAATATTTACTACGTGCATTAAAACTTTCTTCCAAATAACCAACTTAGTTCAAGAAAGGAAGTTGCAGGTGCCCATTCCAATATTCAGACACATCATTTTGCCACGGATTGGATTTCCAATTGTACCTTTATCTCTAGTCCTTTTTTTTCTTTTAATATCTTGTCCTTTGATACCCTTTTTTAGATGCATTTTTTTAGATGTCTAATGTGATGTATATCGATTTATGCAGGTTACCATCAATCCTCACACTTTAACATGAGGAATCAGCTTCACGCGTTCCTTATATACATTCCTTGTACGATCCGTGTCTTCAGCTTGAAGTCCCTCCTATAACGCTACGAACAATAGGAGATTTGTATTCAAGAAATTATTGACATCAACACCCTAATCCGAGTCAATATTCTATATATTTAGCCATACATTGGTTGAGAAAATTTCTTATTGTGTTGTACAATTTGTTGGAGTCACGATTGTTGTTACACTAAAACCCGTAGGTATTAGTAAACAGATACATCGTTAGATTTAAGCACATGCCATGAGACACACGGGGAGCATTGCCATGAGACACACTAAAACCCGTAGGTATTAGTAAACAGATACATCGTTAGATTTAAGCACATGCCATGAGACACACGGGGAGCATTGCCATGAGACACACGGGGAGCAAACCCGTAGGTATTAGTAAACAGATACATCGTTAGATTTAAGCACATGCCATGAGACACACGGGGAGCATTGCCATGAGACACACGGGGAGCATTGACCTTCTACACCGCCATTAACGGGGAGCCAACAATCTCCCCCCAATGCGAGCCCAATGTGTTTCGAACTCGAGACCTCTAGCTCTGATACCACTTGTTGGAGTCACGATTGCCGTTACACCAAAACCTATAGGTATTAGTAAACAAACACATTGCTAGATTTAAACACATGCCATGAAACACACGGAGAGCGTGGACCTTCTACACGGCCATTAACAAAGAACCAACACAACTTTAGACAAAAATATTTTATTAACCCGTTGTAATCCTAAAAATAACTTATCTAATTATTCGAAATAACCTTGGATTTCCTGGTATAAGTTAGATTCAATATTTATTGCGTGAATAAATTGACAATGATATATTAAAGAGTTTCCATATGTTCAATTCAATTTAATTGGCTGAAAAAGCTTCAGTATTGAAACGTTTAGGCTGTAACATATATGTCTCTTTCTTGTTTTGACAATCATCATATGATCTTATAAAACGATATATGTCTCTTTCTTTTGACAATCATCATATGATCTTATAAGAAGGTTCAGATTTCTTGGTTAATATTGTGTATTGTCGTCATAATATTATTCCATTCCATCGCCATAACTTTTATAATTTTCTTTAATTTATTCAATATCTACCTATTATATATTTATGAAATTTTGTGGTGGTTATTATTATATTGTAAAAGATAAAAGATTTATATGCGAATTGGATTTCAAAGCATTGATAAACGATAATGAATCGACTCCAATGGAATCTCAAACATATTTTGGAATACAAACATCAACATATCAAACATATTTTTGAACACAAACATCTAACATATTACAGTCATAACTATTTTCATAATATATATAGATAAAAATTTCATGAATTCCATGCCTCAAGTTATTGCAGCATAAAAAATTTTAAATTGAAATTTTATAAAGGAGATATGTATATATAATGTAAGAATGTAAATGCGTTTATATATCGGTTCAATTAAATAAAAATAAAAAGTTAAAAGTAAAGAAGATATTGTTTGGTTTGATTCTAGGAGAAAAATGGAACAAACTGGAGCTAGGGTTTTCCTGTGTAAAAATGAGATTTTTGGGAGTGACTGCTTGGCTTTGTTTGTTGGATGGCTCGAATGGTGGACAAGGTTCGTCGGGGTGCTGGAGGGGTTTGTACCAAGAGACTTTATTGACCTTGTCCTACCTCCCTGGGTCTTCTTTGCTCCAAGGGCTTTTGGAGGTCTATAGACACAGGTCGGCTGGGTTGTGGTGGGCTCTATGTTTTCCATTGAAGCGGGCAGATTTGGCATCCCTATGGCTAGTGCAAGCTTCTTTTCACACGTTGATCCGAGCTCTGGATGTATGTATTCAAATCTTGGGTTGCGTCCTGTGGCGACCCCTGTCGTGAACTTGGGTTAGTTTTCGCACAAGGAAAGTTATCGAATGTCTTGTTGTGGGTACTCAGAGGACTTTCTGGCACGAATATGGGCGCGGGTTGAACACATTGTTTTCTTCAACTTCTTGTCAACTCGAGAAAAAATATTTTCCTTATCCTAGTCGCTTCGGATTCAAGAAAAACAAAGGAGGCAGATAGACTATTTCCAAGACATTTCGTTGTTGTTTCACTTCAGCACAAGTCTCCCCAAATAGTTGTCGTCCCGTACGCTGGTATTGGCAGTAGATGCAATGGCCCTGCCTTATTCTTTTGTCATCATTCACTCATTTTGGCCCTCTGTGGCACATGGGCTTCCTCCTGTCACGAGACTTTTGGGAAATATGCAGTAGGATGGCTCTCGATTCCTAGTAACCGCTTTCTGATTTCAAATTTTTATAAAAACTCCGGCGGGGCTTTCCTTATTAATCTGGGTTAGACAAGAAGATATTTTGAATTTCCTGAAGCATTCCATTATGCAGAAGGCTGGATATCCTGTAGACATGCAAAATCTTATTCATGGAGGCACAGAGCTTTACACGATAGCCAATCTTTTCAAGATTACTATCTTCAATCTACATCCACCATTGCCCTCAACCTGAGATTAAGGGAGGGTGGGGGAGCAGGGTCTGCGGAAAAACCTTTCAATGAAGGTAAGGGCTTTGGGAGCACTACGTCGAAAAACTTAGAAGTTAATAGGAACCAAATGAATGAAGGCCCCTCTTTTAAGAATATACTGCAACGGAAAAGAACAACAACAAAACAAAAAAAAACACGAGGGTTCATCCTCTAGCCCATACATAGTGGAGCTAATGAACTCAATCCCAGAACTTAATATAGATGATACAAAAACATGTGTGCATTGTTCCACTTTCAAATCACAAGCTATTATTTGCCGTTTTAATTGTTTTTGGCCAAAACTTGTGGAACCTTTTCATTGGATTTTGACCAACTAGTCACTAGATTGTGAAGTACACCTTTGCTCTAAAGGATTTTTCAAAGTAAAATTCCCTTCATCAGAGGCCAGAGACAATATTATGTAGGAGGGACCATGGTTCTGAGGAACAACGACACTTTTCTTCACTCCTTGGTTCCCAGCTTTCGATGCAAACACCATGGTCATCTCCATAATGTTGTTGTGGATTCAATTGCACAATCTACCTCTACATTTCTGGAATGAAAACATACTTTGAAGTATCGGTAACAACATTGGGAAATATGTCAACACAGATTCCCAAAGATTAGATGAAAGGATCTGTTGAAAAATGTGCATCAAGAAATGTTAAATTTAGAAGGTGCTAAAAATATACCTGCTAAAAATAGCATGTCTAAAAATAGCAGTTTAGCCAATGAGGTTATTGGCCACGTTGGGTGAGAGGTGAAACTGCTAAAAATAGAAAGTTCTAAAAATAGCATTTATGGGTCCCTTCCTATTTATAGCAGTCCCTAGTCTATCTATAGGAGTAAAATTAATTTGGTCTAACAGCAGTTGGAAATATTAATTAATTAATTCAGTTGAGTTAATTAGTTAAGGAAATTCGAATTTGAAGTCTTTGTGAGCATGCACATGAGTTGCCCCAATGATTGATGAATTTATCCTTAATTTCCTCCACTGATTGAGGGAATATGTATGAGTTTTATAATAAGAGAATCAGTTGACTTAGTTCTAACTAGTCAAGTCCAGTTAGATTATTTAACAAGTTGTTAAAATAATAAAATATAGTTTGTTAATGCTTGCATGCATGTCACAACTATTCTTTTAGATAACTAAGGATTCACTCATGGATAACTGTTGCATGTCAATTCTGTCAGAGACCCAGTTGAGATCAGATGTGGGACAATGTACTATCAGATGCTTGGATATTTCTAGTAAGTATTCCTTGCATGGAGAAGGATCTATTATAGGAGATTGGAGGACTTGTGGCCTATATATTGAGGCCTAAGTAGTCTATCATTTTCATCTTCTGATTGAAGATCATCAAAGTACAGAGAGAGCAAGATAGCTATTGAGCTGATTCCTTTTGTATGTTGAAGAGGATTTCCACTTGATTGATAATACAGTGTTGGGGTTTTACGCTGGTGCTTTCCCCAGTGATATATTCTATGTTATGTGTGATTGATTCCTTCTTATCAGTTATATTTGTTCTTATTGATGTTTCTCATGGTTGATTAAGCTTCCGCTAAATTGTTTGTAGAAGTAGATCAAGTGTTTTGCTTTAGTACATTGCATTACCAAGTTGATCTACAGGTGGGAAATTTCTACATGATATTAGACCTAGATGATTTGTAGAAAAAGTTTTACATGGTATCAAAGCTAGCTGATTTGTAGGAAAAATTCTACAAAATTCTACATGGTATCCGAGCACAGGTTATCAAGGAAGAACAATATACTGAGAGGAGACTTCAAAGCTTTGAGTTTTGGGCCAAGAGTCTGTAGAGAAGATCTGAAAATTTATGTACAAAATTTTCAGAAAAAAAAAAAAAAAAAAAAAAA
>APFE030791453.1:0-15255 GCA_000404065.3 Pinus taeda
AGTGTCAAGTAGGTCTAGGGTTTCATTAGGGTTTTGTCAATAAATGCTTCAGAGTGTCCGATAATCACCAGCAGGCCATGAGGATGTTCTATCACCAATAAATTGTGTTAATAAGTATCCGAAATGTGTTTTTCCTCAAAACTCTATTTTGAGGAAAAAACAGAGTATTTAGCCTTATTTGTACAAAATCATGTAAAATTTTGTTCTCTTCATTGTAAAATTCCTACACCTGCACCCTAGTTCCTTTCCTTAGCCAAAGAAGCTCCAACACCTGCAAAAAACAAACAAAGTTCAGCTCATTTAGTTCATCAACATGCCAAAAAGTGAAAAACGGTTCAAAAACAGGGGTTGAAATAAAAGTCATCTCCCAAACATTATAGAAGTGGGTTTCATGAGCTAAAATCTTAAAATCTCTTTGATTATAAGTAATTCCTTTATGTCATTAGCTCATTTGCTAAAGAGAAGAAAGGTAGAGCACATTTGTTGAGCAAGTGCACAATTTGGGTGAATTTGGAAGAAACTTGACCGGCGCGGCGCATAGAGCAGGTGGTGCGGCGCACTGGGGAGGCGCGGCGCACTGGGAGAAAACGCGCAGTGTTATTTTACACGGGTGCAGCGCACTGGGAAGGCGCGGTGCATTGGGCGAGCTGCACGGTGCATACAACTGACTAGCCCGAAATGTTCCAAAATCACCTCCAATTGCCAAAACCGCCTACATTATCTTGGTTTCAAGTAGGTTGCTATTTATTCATCCAATTTTGAGGTTTATATTGTGATGTGTTGTGATGATTGATGTGGTGAAACCCTAAACAGATAGCTAAACCCAAAAACCTGTTGTTAGGGTTTCAAATTTATTGTTTGTCACCAAATTCATTCCCCCACCCCATTTCTCCCTTATCTTCATCATTCCTAAGTTTCCCTACTCCCTAAAATCATCAAACCCCTATCCCAAATTCTATGTCCCAAATTCTCAAATCCCAAACCCCAAACCCTAACCCTACAAAAAATCTCCTAACCCTATACATAAAACCCCTCAAACCCTCCTATATTTCCCTAACAAAATTTGTCCCAATAGTCCCTAATCCCTTACTATTTTCCCTCTTCCTAACAATCCCTTGTTTCATTTGTTTTCCCCTTGGTGGCAGAAATTAAACACATCACTAAAAGAGCAGTTCAATACAGTTTCATACACCAGCATCTATTTCTCCAAGGCAGTTTGAATAGCAACAGCTATGTCATCCGGTCATTCATCCGATTATGAAGTGGAGACCCAAAGTGACTCACCCATGGAGGGACATGCACCCTGGAGGCCTCATAAAGGAGGCAGACATATCAGGGAAGAGCCAACCACCCTTACAGAATTGTAGGCCTGCCCTCTTTCCATCTCTTGTTTCCAGTTTCAGTCATGTTTTGAATTTTGTGAGAAGTTTGCTAATGTTCAATTTCATCATGAGTTGGCTCGCTTGTTTGTACTGCATTTACATGGAGATCAAGTTACCTTGGCTAGTGTCACCTTCACACTTACACCAAAATCTATCTCACTAGCAACCGATATACCTAACATTGGAGAGCCATGGAACAAGAGGCAGAAGATTGATCAGAAGCATTATGAGCCATATATTAAACCCGATTTCTTGAGTCAGCTTAAGAGAGTGTTCCCTTTCCGATATCCCAAAGATGAATATGCTCCACTAATGAAATTAATCATGAAGTATTTCAGTTGTGAAGGTCGTTTCTCCTGATTATATGCTTATCACATCAGGGTGCTCATGCATTTCACCCGAGTATAGATGATGAACATCCCATATTTCATATGTCGAAACATAGAAAGGATGACCATCCTTGTGCAGCACAAGACCCCTCAGCAGCAGTTCAACATTATTTGCCATTTTGCTCTCATCAAGATTTTGGTGGTTCATCGGCTTGGATTATAGGGCATCACTTGGGATGATTTCATCTCTCGTGACTTTTTTAGAGCTTCACAAGGACCTTCAGAGGTTGGGCATGAGACCGGTGGACCTTCTCATCAGCATGAAGGCCATCATCCACACACTGCTACTATACCGGTTTTCATTACTTATCAAAAGGGCACGAGACAGTTATTTGCAACAGCAAAGCGAGTGTTATCTCCACCTGGGGTGGAAGGGGCCTTGCTTCCGACATCGGCACCATAGGTACGGGACAAAGGCAAGAGGCCAATGCAGGACGAGGGGCCTCCAGGTGAGCGAGAGACTGACTTCATTCTCATTCAAGATGATGTTACAGACATGGGCTCGCAAAGTGCAAATCCTAGAGAAATCATCTAGGAGCAGCAGATAGAGATCAAAGCCTTGTCCCTCAACATGGAGAGGGCTAAGTGGACTATGAAATACTTGGAGCAAAGGAACAAGTAGCTTGAAGATCAACAAGCAATCATGGAGTTGCAAAACATCTGCGAGAATCGCCAAGTTGCCCAAAGGAGGAGGATTGAGTTCACTTCATTGGAGCAAGAGATTAATGATGACCGAGAGTATTGGCTCGAGAGAGTCAACATCCACCTAGAGAAACTGTTGGACAAGGCCGATAGGGACAAATCATTGTTGAGACACATGGCTTTCCATTACATGGCATGTAATAAGGTTTGCAAGGCCTGAATAAGAAATTTAAAGGCAAAACTAAGGAAGGCAACCAAAAGACAAAAGAGACAAAAAGAGCATGATCATCTTCAGATATTGGCCGAAGCCTATTTAGCCCAGCATGACACTTGATAGATAAGGTCCAACCCAAATTTCAAGAAATTTGGAGCAATTTTTTGCATTTTGAAATTTTTTGCACTAAAACATAGGTTTTGCCTCCCTATGCGTCACGCCACGTGGCGCTCACTTTTGCCAGAGAGCCCCAAATCACAAAAATTTTATATTTCTTAATTTGTCATCAAAAGTTATGCTTGCTGGTGCATGGCCAAGAAATTTGGGCAAAAGCCTTCAAGAGGTCAAAAACACTCAAAAAATGACCTCTCTGCCCCTTTTTTGACACACAGGAAGTAGTCCTGGGATATTTGCATTTTGCAGGGTAAAATGGACACCAAATTGACAAATTCCACTTGGGTTGGAAGGTAGACAGGCAGGGCTTTCCAATGAGCTATCATGCACTCAATTTGGACTCCGGGAAGGGCCTCAAATTCAGCTCCAAAGTGGCGTGACACATAGAGAATCAGGCGCGGCGCATAAGGATTTTTGCCTATTTTTCACTGTACAGCTAAGGAATTCACCCAGTTTTGACTAGTTTCACTTTTTGATGTAATTATTGATCTACCATGATGTAATTTAAGGACCATGATGTACTATTGGCTCATTTTTACTTGTTCTAGAGGATTCATTCACTAAAAAGTGAAAATTTAATGAATGAATCAGTTTCCTACCATATAGAGGCAAGTTGTTTGATTGCCTAGATTTTAGTGCCTTGTTTAGAATTGGTTGAAATAGCTCCTATAATGATGAGCTCGACCCCTAGAGGCATGGGAATGGGTTAGGATGGTCTATATCATGTAATTTCTCAGTCATTTTCAGGGTTGGACACTTGGGATTGCTTGGCACATCATTGTACATTCTATCTCTGCATTTTTGGCTAAGGAAAGACCAGGGTTTTGCAGCACTTGTTGGGATCCACGTGGCTCTGTGTTTTGATGGTGTTTTTCTCTATGTAATTGTAAGTTCATTGATGTTTATGTGTATTATTTTCCCTTCTCTTTGCTTCTGAAATTAAACAAATGAGTGATTAAGGTAGAATTCACTGGACTGTTGTGCTTTGCCTTGAAATTTTGTTTAATTTTCAATGTTTTCATCTGTTTGAGGAGGACTCTTAAGACTCTCTTTCCCTCCTTGGCTCCTCACCAGTCTGATCCATCCATTCATTCAATCTAAAGCATCAAAATGATTTCCTTCCTTGCCCCAATCAGAACTCTGCAAAAACTAGGCCTTATCCCCGAACCCAAATTTGCCTTTCCCTTTTTCCAACAAAAATCCCCAAACAACTCAAATCAAATCCTTGTACTTCATACCTAGCCTAATAAGTTGTTAAATCAGTCAACTCAAGCCCATATGATTGTCTTTTCCTGAGATTGACCTGGAGAGAGCCCTCTCCTGTCCTCGTAGGGCTAGCTATGAGGCTGAGCGGGGTTTGATGTGGACCTAGAAGCTTACCTTTTCAGCCTGAGGTAAATCTAGGCTCTAACATAGTGGCGACTCCACTGGGGACTTGATTTGATTGTTTGTTAGTATTCTTCATTTTGAAACTACAGAAGGAGTCTGAAGATTAGCCAGGTAGCCTTCAAAACACTTTTGCTTTACATTAGTGCAAGTAGATAAACGCTACTTCAGTCAATCTCCGGTCTAGTCTCATTAACGGAAAATCTAACCTACAACCACCCCGGTGCATTTGATGATTCTAAGTTGTGGATGATAAGCTTAGGATTTGATAGGCTGAGAAATTTGTTTATGTCCATTTGATTGTTTGAAAATAGAACACTGGCTTCGAGGAGATATACCAAAGCTAATCCAGATCCAAATCCTCCCCCTGTCTATGAAAATCCCAATTTGATTCCAAGACTTCTTCGTCAAGAGAGTTCTAAGACTCTCGTGTTCAAATCCCGTTCATGCCCTGCAATTTTCAAGTATCTTGAAGAGCTTGATTTTGATGCACGGTTTGAGTTATCATTGTTTGAAACCAAATCTGAAAGTGTTTTTGGTTCCACAGTCCCGAATTCGGACTTTGTTGCAGCTCTTGAAATTGAAAAATCCAATAAGGCCATTGAGAATTTTATTTTAAGACAACTTCAGACTGAAATTGAGGCTTCAAATATTGCTAATTTCCTAGAAACTGCATCTGCCACCCTTGGATCTTCTGCCACTGCATTCAACTCAAGGATTCCCACCGAACCACCCTTCATTCCCACTATCCCTATGCAGCCTATTGTCACATATCAAAAGTTTGCAGTAAATTCACCTCCATCTACTCCTTCTACATCCAAAATTGCTTCTCCTCCGCGCACCCCACCTCATACCCCTCACACATCGACTGCACACACTCCCCAAACATCCCCTAGACTGAATCCACGAAGAGTGATGGTTGCTCGTTTTGCACCTCTCATGCTGCCTCAAGTTTTAGATGATATGCCCGTAGATTATCAGAGAAAAATTTCTTTGTTTGATGGCACTCCTCACAGCATTACCGCTCAGCAGCATGTGGACAGAATGGCAGATTTCTGTGACCTTCGTGAGATCGATGCAGAAAATGTGACAATGAGATTGTTTGCACAAACATTTAGTGGTGAAGTTAGGAAATGGTTCAGAGCTTTGCTCGCTACTAGTATTTCTACATTGGATGATCTACAAAGACAATTCTTAGATCGTTGGGAAATCAAGAAAAATCCTCTTTAGATCCTTCATCAATATGAACATATCAAGCGGAATGTCGGTGAGTCCGTTCATGATTGCTGTACTAGATTTAATTCAGTTTACAAAGCAATTCCTGATCATCTAAGGCCACCTGTGGGGATAGCCATGATGAAGTTTCGAGATGGTTTTGATGCTGACATTGCTTATCAACTAAGAGAGAGAGAGATTGCCACAATGGAAGATATGCAGAAGATCATGGTCAGTGTTGAAGCAAATCTGCTGGCCAAGAGGGCTAAAGCAAGAGCAGAAAAGAAGGTCACAATAAAAGAAGAGTTGTCTTCGACAGATCAACTACTTCGGAAGGTGGAGTAGATGTTCGAAAGAGTGAAACTTGATAAACCTGAGCCACAAGTTAGAAATCCTAACTTTCGTGGCCAGTAACAGCCATAATATAGAATCAAACAAAGAGAACAGCGAGCCCAAGATTAGACCGCCCAGCAGCCAATACAGCCACCTCTGCAGCAAAATTTTGTGTATGGACCGGAATCCGATGAGGAAGAGAATGTGATAGGGGAAGAAGATCACTTCTTTACTCTAGATGATTTTCCTATTTATATTACTGAAGAGGAGGAGTATGCAGAAAGTTCAGCTATACACAAAGATGAAGATTTCATTCTAGCAAATGACACAGTTTTGGAAGAAGAATCAGATGAGTACCAAAGAGGTTATATGAATGCTTTGTCCGCCCATTAGCAGCAATATTCACTTAGAAACAAACATGTGCCTGTTAACCCAATTCAGAAGAGGAAGGAAGTTGCAGCATCAAAGAGTGATTCACCCATTGGACAAAAGAAAGGGAAAGAGGCAGTTGATCCTAATATCAACAAATCACCATCAACAGAAAAATCAAATCAGCCAATTGTATCGAAGGAAAAGGAAAAGAAATATGTCCCAGCCAAAGAGGTAGAAAAGATTTCAACTTTTAGTTTAGAAAATGAAATTTCTAAATTGAAGGTATCCATTCCCTTGACTGAAATAATGAGGAACATCAGTTATAGAGGGAAAGTTTCTAAAATTTTGAATTTTGATCCAATGTCTGATATGGTGAATGTCAAAGATGATCAACCCGAATTGATTTTGGGCCAACATTGAATGGTGAGTCTCTAGATAGTGATGTGCCACCTTTTTATATCAATTTAAGGTTGCATGATTTTGTGTTACATAATGCTATGTTTGATTCCAGAGCTTCCCACAATCTTATGCCGAAGGCTATCATGGATAAGTTGGGTTTGTACATCACTAGGAAATACCATGATCTTTATTCGTTTGATTCCAGCAGAGTAAGATGTATTGGGCTCATCAAAGACTTGGTTGTAAGTCTGGATCAAATCCCAATGAAGAATGTTTTTATGGATATTGTTGTGGCGGACATTCCTCCCAGATTTGGTATGCTTCTTTCCAGGTCTTGGGGAGCGAAATTGGAAGGGACATTACAACTAGATTTCTCCTATGCAACGATTCTTGTGTTTGGCCAAATGAGAAAATTGTACTGGGAACAAAAAATGAAATACATGATTACAAGCAAGGAGAAACCAATTAATCATCCAATTAACTATGTACATACAGATCTAGAGTCTTTTGTTTTGTATTCAGATTGTTTCAATGATATATATAGTCAGTTAGTTGAAGCAGCAAGTATTCCAGAAATAACATATAATTTCAGAGAAGTTCTAAGGAAAGAAGGACAAGAACAACAAAACACCATTGAGCAATCAGCTGAAGATAATGGACAACAAACAGGAAAAACAGAGCTAGCAGAATTTCAGCATTTAGAAGAAGATGAAGAGGGTCTATGGACCATGGATTTCGATGGTGCAGTGGGAAATGATGGTGCTGGAATTGGTATTTGGGTACGCAGTCCTTTCTCCGATCCGAACAAAGTGCCTAGTAATGTGCGGGTATGTTCTTACAAGCTAGCTTTTGATTGTTCAAACAATGAAGCTAAGTATGAAGCTTTGATTGCTAGCCTAAAAACTCTAAGAAAGCTGAATGCTAAGAGGATCGTAGTATATGGTGACTCCAAATTGGTGATTAAGCAAGTTAAAGGCGAATATCAAGCTAAGCACCCTTGAATGAGGGCTTACTGAAATGCATTCCTAGATATCCTAAAGTTTTTTTCAGATTATACCTTGACATGTGTGCCTCGTATTCAAAATAGCATTGCAGATGCACTTGCTAAGGCAGCGAGTAATTTAAAGATTCCTATGAACTCAAGCAATAAATTCAAAATCCATGTCAAGCATCATCCGACTGTCCCTGACAATGAAAGAGATTGGCAAGTTTTCCAAGACGATGAGCATATTGATGATTTTTTGCAAAACAAAGGTAAGTTCAAAGATACCTCAATTGATGTAGAACATGATGATGGTGAAGATGATGTGCAGATCAATCAAATGGAAGTGTTGCAACTAAAGGATAACATTATTCCTAAAGGCTTGATACCTTTAGAAGAACTCTTTGATCAAGATGGCGTAGCCCACAAACCAACATTGTAGCCAACAGAAAAGGGTGTTGAAGAGGTCAATAACGGAACAGTTGCAAATCCAAAAATGGTAAAACTGTCCAAAGCATTGCCACACAAGGTAAAAGCCAAATATATCAGTTTGTTGTCATCTTTTGCTGATGTGTTTGCTTGGGATTATTCTGACTTGAAGACATATGATACCAATATAATTCAACACACTATTCCCATTAAGCCTCATCAGAAACATTTCAGACATAAGTTGAGAAGGCTAAATCCAAAACTGCTGCCATCAATTGAAAAGGAGATAAACAGGTTGTACAAATCAGGAATCATTGTTCCTGTTATCTCAAAATCAGGCCCTGGAAGGCTACAGACCAGGGAGACTTCAAGTAACTGTTTCAAACCAATCTTTTAGCTAAGGCTTAGCCTCCTTAGCCTGAGAGGGCTCTCTCAAGGGATTAAAGGTTTTTGATTATGATCAAGATGGCTAACTCTTTGTGAAACAAATAGAAATGAAAATGGTGGAACAAAATTAACAGGTATCTATTGGGCTTATGGAGTCATATGTGATCTATTATTAACAGTAGGATTGTCTTTGCATAAAAATCAAGGCATTCAGATTTCAATATAAGTAGAGCACATCAAACACAAAGAAGACAGTCAACGAGTATATGAAGGAAATTAGAACACTGCAAGTGATTTCTAAGTAATCAAATACTCACAACATTGTAGATAATCATGAAAAGACAACAAAATAAACTCATACATTGAAGTCTATATGATTCTTGATAAGCATAAAGTAGTATTGTATTACCAAAAAAACAGAGTCTTTACATAGGCCAAATATCAGAGCTTTTTCACATAAATTTCCAACCTCTTTTACATTTCTCTTTCTCCTATATATAGAGCTCTTCTATCTGATTGAGATTCCTCCTCCAGCATGAGGGGAACTCAAAATCTACTTCTAATGACACCTATTCAACTTTTAACTGCCTATTAAATGTAACAAACTGCAACTAGACTTTCTAGAAATCTAAATCAAATAGGAGTCCAACTCCATATTATGCTAATAATAGCCTTAATTACAATCATTCTCGTTCTTTGACATGTGGTCCCTTTTTAGTTTGGCTGTGGTGGATGTTCAAAGCTCCATACTAGTCTTCAATGTCACATCTTCTCCATTTCCCCTGAAACATAGGAAACTACCCCTGTTTATTGGCCTTTGGTTTGCCTCAAAAATGTTCGAATCCAAAGAACCATGCCCTTCATCTTTGATTATCCAAAATATATATCAGATTGCCACGTCCTTGATGTGTTGTCAACCTCTTTCATGTGTGAAGGCAAAAGCTTTTACAAGCTATCTGACATATCTTGGACTGTAGTAAATGTGCTCACTTTATGACGAAAAGTTTAGAGTTGGATTCGAATACATGTTTCCTCCACCTGTCTTGACCTTGTTGAAAGTTGATAGCTTTAGATGATTCCTTGAAGATACTCCCTTTTCAAAACTTCCACTTGTATTTCAAAATCTGTTGACTGAGATTAGATTGTGTAGCTTCAGCAGTTTCGTAGCGTGCTACGAAACTGCTGAGCGTTAGTCATCATCTTAAGCAGTTTTGTAGCGCGCTACGAAACTACTGTGTTATTCCAAAAAACACAGTTTTCTCAGACTAGCTCAACCAAAATTTTCTTGTTTTGAGCCCTTTTCTATTTAAACATTCTTTCAGTTGCTCCAAGGCCTTTCAAAACTGAATGGAAATGTATGATTCTTCAAGAAAGGTTATACCAAGCAAAACCATCAAAATTTTAAACATAGCCTTACTTGAGATTTCTTTAAGGAGATTCTTTCAGCTGGCTTAATTGTATCTTTAAGTCTTTAATTTGTTTCTTCATGACCTTGATCCCAGATCTAAGGTTTGCATTGACCTTTCTGTAAATTGAGCTTCCTTTATTGCAGGAACAGTCCTGCTACGGAATTGAACACTAAAATCAACCACTTCAGGAATTTCAAATGTTTGGTCCTCCCACTGAGCTTGCATTTGGTTAAAATAAGCCTCCTTAACTGCAAATTTCCTGGCAGCTTTCTTCAGTCTAGCAATTTCAAAGCTGGCCAATTCCAATCTCTTTTTCAAGTCTTCCACACTATCTTCTTCTTGAATGGCAATTGTTTTCCCTTTATCCTTTCTTTCATGAGGCCGTGTCACCTCCCCTGTTTCATCTGCTCTTGGCGATACCTCCTGTATTTGTTTAAACTTCCTCGTTATGGGTCTCCTGGGCTTAAATACAAATTGATCAACCTGATCATCAAACTTTAGTTTCTTTGAGGCTTTGATTCTCTTAGCCTTGTCTTTTCCTGACTCTATCAAATCTGCTTGCACTAGTGGAGACTCTTCAATGTCAATGGCTTGCAATAAGTCATTTAAGTCTCCCTTTGAAACAAGGCTTTCTTCAATAGTAACTGACTTACCCTTTTCCTTTGCTACCTGGCTCCTAGTCCTTCTTCTTTGAACTCCTTCACCTGCGATTGATTCATGTGCACTTTCTTTAACCTGAGTTTTCTCTTTAAGAGACTGCTGGGGTGTATCTTAAATAGTCAGTGGCTTGGTGGATTCTCTTACTTGTTTCCTTGCCTTCAACTTTGAAAACCTATTGGATCTTGTTTCTATCTGATGACCAGTTGTTGTTGGAAGATCTTTTGCAGCTTGAGGGCTGAGACTGGTCTCGTTCTTTAAACCAGACATGAATAGGAATGTGTGCCAGTCCCTACCTACCCTCTGGAGTTCATGCAGAGCTATTAACTTAACCAAGCCATGGTGGAACAATGAAGTCTCACAGGCTTCTTTCTTTAGCTGCACCTTATCACACATTTTACTTAAGCTACGAAATAAGTAAAAAGGTAGATCAATAGATGCCTTTCCTGTGAAATGCAACAGAAGTTTAAAATGGTATGAATACACCTTATTATATCTCCCTTCACAGGTAAGGTACTTCTGTATACAAGTAAGTAGATTGGCATATGACTCTTTGACATAACTTCTAGGAATAGACTTGTTTAAATCTAAGTTAATGAATTCCTGCTTTAGAAACTCTTTGCATGGGTTCATATCAAATTTGAAATTCTTAAACCAACTTTCTTGCCCCCTTGGAATCTCCGTAACTGTGGATATCATGTCTAGTGAGACCTGCAACTCCAGCATACCAACCTTTGAGTTTAGTCCTATGAAATTCAAGGCAAATTCCTTGGTAACTTGTGCACGACCTCCCTGGAGTTTCTTGCAAAAATTCCAACATCCGGCTTGTTTGAATGCATGCTCGACTTCTCTATTCTTCAAGGTTATGTCTAAACCTTCAGGTTCATTTCTCAAACATTTGCCTGATCTGTGGTCTTTTCTTTCTGTCGATCCCTCCATGAAGGTTTAGTGTAATGGAGGTTGGAAATGTTAGCACTGCTCAAACTCCAATCTCTGCCTCGCTTGAATGATTGCCTCGGTTGATAACGATGTTTTCAAGTTGAAATCTTGCAGACTTGTTTCTCATGCAATGAATACAATCATCATTAAGACTGTGCATACCTGGCTTTTCTTGGAACTTGCATTCCGTGTGTATCAATGTACCTAGCAACTGTAATGATGGAGATAAGTGGTTGGACATGATATGTGGAGTGCATAAACTAACAATGAATGACACAACTATAACTTAACTTCACGGATTTGACAGTTAGGAAAGATTCGGTGCGAAATGCACGAATCTCCGATTTCGTAGTGCAGTCATTGTAAATTTTGAATTATGTGCTGCGAAATCACCTAAAACATATCGTACTGTGATATCACCTAAAACATATCGCGCTGCGAAATCACCTAAAACCTGTTGCGTTGCGAAAATACTTCAAAATGGTTACATGCGCTACGAAATCACCTAAAGGGCTTTGTGGCACATAGTAACTTTTAAACAAAACTGACACATGGCTATGACACCGGTGATGAATGAGAATGACCAGTGATTAATGAGAATGCATATTTGACTCAAGACTCTTAAGACTCAGACTCTAAGGCAAACAAAAATAAAACTTAGACTAGCACCGACTTTTACCATCAAACTAATGTGAGACATTTTGCTATTGGAATTCTTAAGTGATAGCAGTTCCCATCAGATTTTCTGACTGGATCTCTAATTTGGTGCCCGTAAGAAAGAAGATAGGTGAGATTCGCTTGTGCATTGATTTTAGGAATCTCAATAAAGTTTCATTGAAAGACAATTATCCATTGCCCAAAATGGATCATATACTTCAGCGAGTAGTCAGAGCATCTTGAATGTCATTACTCGATGGTTATTCTGGATATAACGAAATTTTGGTCCATGAAGATGACCGGGATAAAACAGCGTTCACCACTTCGTGGGGAACTTTTCATTACACTAAATGCAGTTCAGTTTGAAGAACGCAGGTGCCACATTTCACGCGGGCAATGGACTTGGCTTTTGCAAATGAGAAGGATCTCTTTTTGGTTGTGTACCTTGATGAGCTGACCATGTTTTCAAAAGCAGATGGAGAACACATGTGTCATCTAAAAATTGTCTTTCAAAAGTGCAGAAAATATGGCGTGTCACTGAATCTGAAGAAGAGCTTGTTTGCAATGGATGAGGGAAAACTACTTGAGCACATTATCTCAAAAGATGGAATTCGTATTGATCTAGCATGTGTAGAAGTGATTCAGTAAATTGACCTTCCCTGGAACAAGAAGGAAATTCAATCTTTTAATGGTAAGATGAATTTTTTACGCCACTTTGTGCCTAACCTTGTTGAACACCTAAGAGAGATTACAAACATGCTTAAGAAGGACAACCAAGTGAAGTGGACGGAAGAGGCTGTAAAATCTTTCAATTTAGTCAAAATTGGCTCTTCTTTCAGCTCCGGTTCTAATTAGCCCAGACTACACTCAGGATTTTATATTGTTTTCTTTTGCTTTAGAGCATACAATGGCAGCTGTATTAATGCAGAAAAGAGATGAGCACGAAAGACCAATTGCTTTCTTTAACCGAACTATAAGAGATGCAGCCTTGAAGTACAACATCATTGAAAAGCAGGCCCTTGCACCTGTAAAATCATTGAAATATTTTCGGGTATATATTTTGCATTCTCCTACTTTGGCTTATGTTCCTAACGTTGTTTTCAAGGATGTTTTAGTGCAGACACATCCAGAAGGAATACGAGGCAAATGGATTGCAGCTTTGTTGGAGTACGATGTGGAGATAAAGCCCACCAAGCTTGTTAAAGGACAGGGATTAGCAAAGTTAATGGCCGAATCAAACTTGCATGCCTTAGACATAAATCTGATCGCTGCTATGTCCGATGAGAATGAGGAAGGTTCGTTAATTCAGGTATCCAAAATGTTTGTTCTTTCCCTGTGGTATTCAGATATCATATATGTGCTGCAGAATTTGTCACCACCACCAGACATGACTAGAAACAAAAGTAGAACTCTCAAATTAAAGGCTGCTAAGTTTTGCATTCTAAATTCTGCACTTTATTGGAAAGATCCAGGTGGCGTTCTGCTGAATTGTTTGGTGGAAGAAGAAGCAAAACAGGTCATGGAGGATTTCCACAAAGGAGATTGTGGTGGTCACCTTTTTTGGAAAACAACGGTGAATAAAATTCTGAGAGTGGGATACTATTGGCCGACATTGTTTGCTAATGTATATAAGGTTGTTAAGAGCTGTCATAAATGTCAGATTTTTGAAGGCAGGCAGAAATTACAACCTTTTCCACTTAAGCCCATTGAGGTTAGCACCCCTTTTCAGCAGTGGGGGTTGGATTTCACTGGTGAAATTCATCCCACTTCTTCCGGTCAGCATTGGTGGATTCTCATGGCAACAGATTATTTCACGAAATGGATCGAAGCAATTCCCACCAAACAAGCTACGGATGTGGTAATTATTTCATTCCTTGAGAATAACATCTTGTCTCATTTTGGTTGCCTAAATAAGTTAATCACTGATAATGTAGCAACTATCAAATCAAAGAAGATGATTGAGTTTTGTAACAAGTATAAAATCATTTTGGGACACTCAACTGCCTATCATCCGCAAGGCAATGGGTTGGTGGAGTCTTCTAACAAATCTTTAGTCAACATCATTAAGAAGCTACTGGAAATAAACAAGAAGAGTTGGCATAAGAAGTTGGTCAATGCACTTTGGGCAGATCGGGTCAGTCGAAAGAAATCCATTGGTATGTCTCCCTTTGAGCTTGTTTATGGCATTGATACAGTGTTTCCTACCTCTCTAGCAGCTCCAGTAGTCAAACTTCTTTAGGAGGCCGGCAATGAAGAAGATCATATGCAGAGAAGACTGAATCAAATGGTCCATTTGCAGAAGACAAGAGAAGAGGTTTTCCAAAACACATCCAAATTGCAGGAGAAGATTAAGAAAATCTATGACATAAAATAAAAGGCGGACAAATTCCAATTGGAGGAAGTGGTGTTGAAATGGGATGCAAGGAATGAGGAAAAGGGTAAGCGCGGTAAGTTCGAAAATATCTGGAAAGGTCCCTTCAAAATTGTTGCATATCGTGGTCAGAATGCTTTTCTTTTAAAGGAGATGAACAAGGAAGAATGTCCCAGAGGGCCGGTCAATGGTTGGCTACTCAAGCAGTATCATTTCTGAGAACTTTTCTGCTGCTTATATTTTCATTGTATATACTATTTTAATTTCAGCTTCATTGCAAGAGTGTGCTGTGATATTTTCTTTAGTTTGGGGCCTGAAGTGAAAGCTATAATTCTGAAGGATGATTTCAGCTTTGGTTTGAGTTTGTCAAGTCAGTCTTTGAGTCATTTTAGGTTCAAAATTGAGTTAGTTTGAGTCAAGTTTCAGTAAATAAATTGAGTCAAAAATCTTGTGTGGATTTCTTGAAATAATGGACTCCATAGCCCAATGGATGAAGGCACTACCTACTCTCCCAGAAGTTTGTAGTTCTTGGAACCTCCAAGGAGCTATCATCCCCATTGGAGCCAATGTTAGAGTCGGTCTGTTCAGCCCTCTGTCAGAGATCAAAACCTCTTTTGTTGCATTTCATTTTAGGTGTCCCATTCTGCTCGATCACCTGCATTCCATTTAGGAGCATCGGTCCTCTAACAGAAGGGTCTTGTCCCCATACTTCACTCAAGTCATTCACCTGCTGGTTGACGTCTGTTCATAAAAAGCATATATAGTTTTCTTTTCATCAAAGTTGCAAAAGTTGTCTTTACGGTTTTAGTGTCAAGTAGGTCTAGGGTTTCATTAGGGTTTTGTCAATAAATGCTTCAAAGTGTCCGATAATCACCAGCAGGCCATGAGGATGTTCTATCGCCAATAAATTGTGTTAAT
>APFE030791461.1:12499-34398 GCA_000404065.3 Pinus taeda
GTTGTGGCTTGGCTGAACCCAAATCAGCTTAAGGGTCATTCTCTTGCCTGATCAGCAAGGAGAAGTGATCTGATATACATGTCTATTGGTAGGAAAAGATACATCATTAACCAATAGCAATAGGGAGAAGGTAACTGGACCTAGTTAAACTAGTCGGAGCCACCACACCAAACGGAAAAGGCGCTGCTTTAAGGTCCGGACCGGGTGGTTATCCCCCAATGTTGTTGCAGCGATTTTCGAGGCATCAACATTTTTGGCGCTAGAAGGAGGGCCTGAGATTTTTGTCTATTGGAGTCTTTTCAATTTTAATATATTATTTATTGTGATGACTCTTCTTAAACTTCCAAATTGGAGTTGTATCCATGGACGTGCATCCTCTAATACTCCACCCGAAGTGCTAAGACTCTTGTCTCAGGTAAAATTCAATGGTAATAGAAATTCTTCTGATTTTAATCATGTCTTTCAATTTATTCAAAATGTTTCAAAATAAGATTTTCAAGGAATTGATGAAGGCATCTTATGTAGAATTTTTACTCTCACATTTGCGGCAAAAGGCAGAAGCTGGTGAAAAACTCTTCCAATTGCTTCAATTCACAGCTGGGATCAATTTGTTACAATTTTCATTTCTAAATTTGACGACTACGATTATGAACAGGTATGTGAAGAAATTGAATATCTACGAAGGTTTGAAAATGAGTCTGTTAATGATTTTAATGTTCAATTTCATTTGAATTGCTTAAGATTTAAAGACGAAGATAAACCTACGAAAGAATAATCATTAGATTGGTTTGAATATTTTTTTTCTCTTCCATCCATTCCCAATCCATATGAAATTAATTCAAGCTTTGTTCCATCCCATTACAATGTAAATGAGAATCCCAATTTGGATGTGCAAATAAATTGTGATGAAGTGATTTCACAAAGCTTGGAAAATATTTCCATTCAAATGAAAGAAGACAACAACAGCAATTTTGGAGAAAAATCCGCCTTGAAATCCGAAAGCTACTTTGAAGTAAATTCGGAAAATGAAATCGCAAATCAGCAAGTACAACCAGCAAATAAAATGCAAACTACTGTACAAATTTTTGAATTTCTCTATGATGAGAAAATGCCAAAATCAGAGCAGCGAAGCAGCCTTCTTCAAGAAAGCATGAGTATGCAAAGGAATGATCTGCAATCTGAAATTTACAATGAGCATAATGCACAAGAGCTCTCAAACAGAGACAGTTTTAAATGCACTGTTTCAGGTTCACATTTTTCCCTTTATCCTGATATTTTCAATGATGGTAATATTTTTCCTCTTGGTATTAATGATATTCCAGAAATTAAAGAGGATGATTTAAATGAATTACCATTAAATTTCTATCAAGATAAAGAAACAATAATTGATCATTCTTTTGCCACTAATGAACATGAGATTTTTGTTCCTCCTTGTTTAGATATATTGGATGAGATTGAAGGGAATTCTACAGAATCTTGTGAGGTCATTTATGATGATTACTTTGATATTGAGGATGTTAATTTCAATTTTTCTCAAGATAACCCTCATGATAAAATTCAAATAACATCTATAAATGAGGAACGTTTCAATGTAGAAATTATTCCAACCAATCCTCATTTTAGAGTAGCAAATTATCTTCATGATTTCATTATTCAAGAAAACATTCCAATTTATGATTCATATCATGATCAAACTCTCATTCCTACTCATAATCATAATTCGTTTTCTAATTCACAAGTTGGAATTCAAAATTTTTTAATTCTGGTCAATCCTTGTGAAAATGAAATCATTTCAAAAAAATCCCAATTGTGTTGTAACATTAGTTGTAAAAATAGTGATTTAATTTTATTTTTATTTCCTCAGTTATTTTGTTTAAATTTAGATTTATTTTCTAATTTTATTTTGCAAAATTTTCACACTTTTCGCTGGCATATTGAACGCTTTACTATCAAACACTCAATTGATGCATTGCCCAATTGGGAAATTCAAGTTTCATATTATAATCATCAGCATCAAAAGATATTAATATTCCAATTTAAATCAATGTTAATGTTTCATCAAAAGCTTCTATCTTTCAAAAGGCAATGTCAACAAGAGAATGTATTTTCGCAATCTGGCCAGCAATTTAATTCAATTAATAATTTTTCATTCCATTTGAAAGATTTCCATCCATTTTTCATTAATTCATTTGAAAAATATTTGGAAATTTTTCTCTCAAAGGAAATGGTTAATAGCTTAACATTTGTACATAACACTAACAATTTTTTCTAGGTCTTTGAATTTGAAAACTCATATCCACAATTCAGCCTGTCATCTCCTCTTTTGAACATTTCCCAATCATTAATGGAAATCCATCCAGATTTTTGTGATCCAATTGGTATCGAATTGGAAAGGAAATTTTATGAGAAAGAGATTTTAAATCAGTTACTAACAATAACTGTATGTTTTGATTTCATATTTAATTTTCTTAGTTTAATTAGATTTGTATTTTTATTACTAACATTTGAACTGTACATAAACACATGAATAAAATTGAGAAAATGGCTACACTGGAAATATGACTATACCTAGTCGTTTTCATGTATATGGTTAGAATAAGAGTAGAATTAATTTAGTTAGCTTGTTTTATGTAATTAATTTATTTGCATTAGTTCTGTAGATTAAAAAAATAAAACAAAGCAATCAGCCTTCTCATACATGTTCAATGGAAACATTTTTCCCTATCAGAAAATTTTAATTCTTTCCTTCTTTCTTGAAATTTCTTATAGCGATATCTCTACTCTGCCTATTTTGAATAATGTCTTGATTAAATTCAATTAAAATTTCACTTGGTATCGATTGCCTCAAAGCCATTTTTCTTTATTTCGAGATTTCCTTCTAAGATTTTCTTTTGAAATTTATATAGTAAGGATTTGAGGATATAAAAGCTTCATGATCCCATTATCCCATGAGATGTATGATTGACTATGATAAGCCTAATTCTAATTCAATCATTATTAGTCAGTCTAACCTTTCATGGTAATCATATGAAGCTCATATTATCTTCCTCGGAATTTGCCAAAAGCTGATCTTAAGGATGCCCATTTTGCCGAGTGCACACATTTAAATCTGTTTTGATATTTTTCTACAATTAGTAACTTAATCACATTCTAATCTTTAGTTTATTATCTGATGTTGTAAAACACATCATGTTTATTTACTAAAGGCATTATTGAACAATCACTATAACAATACAGATTTTTCTCAAGATTAATTCGGAATGAGCAGAGGTAATAAATTGTTGTTTTACTTCGAAAGGGAAGCATAGTTTCATATTTATTTCTGGTAAATTTTATATTCCACGGACATCAGTAAACAGATTTTATTTGGGCTAATTGCACACTTAGATTTAGAATAAATGATGAGATGATTTTGAACAAAGTCGAAATTTTGATAAATCAAAGGAAGGATTTGAAGATTCATAAGGTAAAATTTGCATACAATTTCCTTCCAGGTACGCATTTACAAGTTCGTCCTCATCTCTTTTTCTTAGTTTATTTTTTATTCGTGTTCTATTTTATTTGCAGATTTTTATTTCTTTTCAAAACATAAAAAAAAAAGCAGTAAACCCATTTCAAATTTGCAACAGGCTCAGGGAAATTTTATTTATGATGCATTAGAATTTAAGCATATTCTTTAACTTTGCTTTTATTCACTCAGAAAACCTAATTGAAATTTCAAGGAATATCATAAGACCATTCGCATCATAAGATTCCATCGGAATTAGTTCTTAGCATTTCTTTTGATAACAAATTGTTCATAAAATACCTCCAATGTATTATCTTACTCATATGCCATATTGCATTTCGCATATCGAAGCTTTTCAAGTGAAGTATACTTCCATGAACATGAATCACCGATCTCCAATAATCGACTTTATCGATATTGCGATAAACACGTAATTCTTGACCCGATATGAAATTCAAATCAAATTCATAAAATATCGCGTCCGCTTAATCGCAATAATGGTAGGAGCATAACTTTAAAAATACCGATGTCTCGGATCCGATATGCTATCAAATTTTCATCATAAAAAGTTATCGGGTCTGCCCTTCATCGCATATCGGAATCGCAAGAATCATATTGTGTTACATCGGGTGCTTAACATTGTTGATCACCGATTAGTTATGTCATCCATCGCATCGTCGATATCACAATCGCTTTCTTGCATTTTTATTTTTGGCTATATCATTATTTTGAATCTTCAATGCACAATGTGCAAAATACAAATCACGAGATGCGGTGTGCGATCTGATAATTACAACATGATTGTCCCCAATTCGCAATATAATAGCGCTTCAATAATGTGATTGCTACATCTCATCACACATATTTTCTTCACATGATCTCATATCGGAAATTTGTTATTTCAACCGTCAATGTGATAAACTCCAACGCATGCCTCTACATACATTGTGAATCATTCGATACAGCGATGTGTTATTTTAACAGCGAGCTTGGGTAACCACTATGGCAAGAAAGCAGTTAATGACCAATTTGTAGCATATTCAAATCATTTCAATTTCTCATACATTTTAGTTTAAATATATAATTTCATAATTAAAAATGGAATTCAAAACCTCTCTATCTTCATATTTAAATTTTATTATTTTGGATTTCGTCTTGATTCTGGACAATTTATAAAATCATGGAGTTTATATGAAACTTATAATATTTTGAGAAACATTTGTTACTGCAAATTTTCATTCTCATTTCTGATGCATTTCTTTTAATTTCAATTCCCTTGAGCACTAAGCATTCCATTTTTTACATTTTACTGCTTGCTTTAGTGTAAGTAAAATAAATAATGATCTTGGGTTATAGAATTTTGGTTAGTTTGGCTTCTTCATGTTTTTAATGTTAATTAAAATAAGAAGTCAGCTAGTTTGAAGAAACTGATACCTTTCAGGTAAGATCAAAAGAAATTATCCAATGGTAAGATTCATGTACCCACTTTCATTAATTTCCATTTCATCACTCTAGTTTCATTTTTGTTTTTAAATTATGCTGATATAAAACCCTATTTTGCAGCTCTTCATAAAAATTTTCAATTTTCTGCCGAATCATATTTTCAAAGTCCGTACTCTTCTCCTGGCTTTATTTCAATAAGCAACAATAATCTTCATCGAAACAGCTACACCAGGAAGTTTCTAAATCTTTAATCTTTTTCTTTAAGCATTCCTTTTTAGAAAATGATTATGATGATGCTTGGAAACAAGAAGATTCATATCAAACAGAAATTATTCATTGTGGTTGAATTTTACAATCGTCATTGCTATTCAAAAAAGCCTAAAACACTCACGACCCTGCAAGGTATGAGTTACCCAATCTTGACATGAGAATGATTGATTACACGATTATTTTCTTTTTTTTCATATTGTTGAGACATTGGTATAAACATTCTTGTTTGAATTTATTTTTTGAAACTTGGATTTTCCTTTTCACTTTTAAAAATTTTTCATTTTTGTTTTGTTTGCTGATTTCTTTTCTCACTTTAGCAGAAGAATTCTTTTATTTTGGTTTTCAGTTTTGATTTTGGTGACTTTGCCGTGATTTATATGGAATGTCTTCTTGTTACCTAACTATGGTCAGCATACATGGAGAAAAATTGTTAATAGTCACCTATTAGTTTTTTCTTAAATCTCTTAGTAAAGTTTGATTTTCTTATTATAAAAGTAGACATACTTAAGGAAGAGATTACCAATCAAGAGAAGTTGGCAAAGTACCATAAAATATGAAAATTTCTTTTTCATCAAACTGTAATCATTTTAAGATTTCAAAATTTTATTAAGATCTTTCAAAGTTCTATTATCAGTCAAGAAAAGTTATTTATAATCCAATAAAGACACTTTATAGCAAAGCACCTTTAACTCTAAAATTGTCATTCTTAACTCTTAAGGAGTCAATGATTCTCCCTATCCCAAAGAGTCTTATTTTTCTAGAGAATAATCCATAAATATATTTAAACTTAAAAGATAAGAGGTCTCATCATGAGCCTGCTTACCATGATCACAGGGGAAAAATAGGCTGACATTACCAACACTGCTAAATAAACCAAGGTAATGGCTTATGATTGCAAACAATTATAAGACAAGGGGTCTCATCACGAGCCAGCTTGTTCAGTCCAATTTTAACCAGTGAATGGCATTGTCAACCATCTGCCTACCATACTAGGACAATGGCTTTTAAGATTTAGATAAAAAATAAAAAAATAAAAATAATACATATATAAATGGATTTATCTCTAGGTCAATAATTCTTGAAAAGATGGGATTCTGAATCATTGATGATTGAAAAGGTAACCATGCCGAGACTATAGATGTTTGCTAGCAGCAGTGGCTCTACTTGTGACAAATGAGTATATTCTAAAAACTAAGCTGTAAAGTGACCCCTGCTTTATCTTTACAGCTAATTAATGACTAATATAGAATTTTGAAATATTTTAATTATGAGGAATTATAAGAAAAATTACAGTTAGATGATTCTTGCTTTTATTCAGACTAATGAACCTATGTCAAACATTTCAAGCATAATTCTCTCTTCTTTAAATTATTTTACTTTAATTTTAGGAAAATCTCATTCATATCAAAGAGAGATAATTGGTTATTCTCCCGTGTGTCGCCATTGTTGTGGTAAAAACATAACCCCCCCATTTTTTACTTGTTCATTTCAAATAATGGGGACCCTTTCTATTAAAATTTTGGCTAAACACCTTTTTGAATTTTTATTTTAGTTGATTGCCCTACGCTTTTGTTAATTTTTATTTTCTATAAGCTTTACATTGACGCTTGTTTCGCCTCATTTGGTCAGCTGGTTTGAAAATGGCACTCCTTTGAGGTCTCATCATTTATCTAGCCTGGGTTAAAAATGCATAAAATCTACAATATTGCATTTTGTAAATAAATTAGTTCAATAATACATTCAGTTTAAATATTAACTCGTAGAAAGTTTTACTAACTTTTTTCATTTTTCGGCCAAATCATTAAGTATCAAGATTTAAGAAGATTACTCCAATTTCTAAATCAATTAGTAATCTCGAAAACCCAAAATTTTCGAAGTGGTTGTAGTTTATTTTTATTTTTACTTTTATTAATAGTAGTTGTAGTTTATAAAATAACCCTCATAAAATAAAATTAAAATCAAAATTGATTTTTCATATTAAATCTCAGATTAATAATTAATTCATATTTAAATATTTAATTTAATTTATTAAACTTAAAACTAATATACTCAAAAAATAAAACTATAGATATTATATATATCGCATCGGGAGTTTCATATTTGGCAAGTTTAAAAACCCCCGATACACACGATACCCCCCGATGCGATATCAGGTCGCAAGTTTTGTTCGCAACATATTTCACAAACCCCCGATATCCCCTCTCCTTCCCGATGACCAATACGCGATGGCTTGAAAAGGCATTGAGGCATGACAAGTTGGTTTGATTTAATGAGAACCTCCATACCCCCGATGCGATATCGCATCGGGATTTCGCATGGTAATTAAAAGCCCTACATCATACTCCTCGATTTGCCGATGCGATGGCATGATACTTTAACTCTAAATTTCATTAAAAGGTTTGGCATATTTTTTAAAATCACTCATACGTATGAGTGAAGTGTAAAATGAGTTAGGTTGGTATATATTAGTTTAAATTATAATATAATATATTAAAGTAATTATTTATATTTTAAATTAATTATTATTTATTTTAATCGAATAATTTTAATTAATCATATTAACTAATTTATAACATTTAATTAATTTGATTAATTTAAATTTAAATATCATTTAGATTAATTAGTTTTTTAGATTAAATTCGTTTATAAATAGTTAATTATATATTAGTTAGTTAAATTAATAAATAGTTTACTAATAATTAGTTTAGTTTATAATTAGCAATTAAATTAGAATTAATTAGAGACTAATTTAGAATTAGTTTTTAATTACAATTTTTTAGCCCAGCAACAGAATTTCCATATTCATGCCAGATTTGATCCATCAACTTTGGAGGCTCATAAATTGAGTTATACTTGGCCAAATGAGGCCCAGGACGGCTCATTGGAAAGAGAAAATCAAGGAGAACATTTTGGAGGAGGTTTCACCAACAGATTGAATCATATATTGAATCAAAAATCAGGCAGAAGATCAAGCTCCGAAGTTTGAAAACAAAATCAATTTTCCGAGTTATTTGCTTCATTTTCATTTGTCCAAAGCCTCTTCTAATTACAGATCCATTGGTCAATGATATCCTTTGCCAATCAAATCATTCCAAGCATCAATACAGAGTTTATATTTTATTTTCAATTATTTATTTAAATAGAATTTGATTGAATTTGATTTAAATGCCAGCAACGCCATGTTGATTTTATTGTTGCATTTTAATTTATTTTGATTTCTTTTTGCAGGAAAACAGTGGAAGAAATATGGAGAAAAGGATCTCAATCAATAAGAATGCTCCAGCAATTGAAGATCAGAATTTTAAGCAAGTAAAATTGGATTTAGTAGATTTCTCTTCAACAAACTCTCCTCTCCAAAATTCCTTTGCAAATAATATAAATAATAGATTGCAGAAGGTAATAAGGGTTGCTCTCCTCTGCAATTTTAGACTCCATGAAAGATAATAGGAATTTAGAGTTGTAGGAGAGAGGAGAGAAAATCTCATATCTGGGGATTATTGAGGATTTTCCCTTTGTATCTTGAATTATGTGTGAGGGGCAGAGTTTGCACTATTTTGGCTCTAGTTTTGAAGGCAGAAGTTCAAGCAATGTAAAGGGCTGTTGGAAATCAAGGACAGAGAAATGGATGCCATAAATTGGTATTTCTAATACTACTGTTTCAAATATCAGTTTTAATTTTATGGTGATAGGAATGTGTCATTTTATTCATGTTTGTGCACTATTGTCAATATGGGTAATTTGTCTCAATCTTGTTATTATGTATCTCTGTTTTTTATGGATTAATTTCTCATTTTTTAGTAACTACTTACTCTGAAATATGTCTTATGAAACTGATTTATTGAATGGTAATGTGTTGTGAACTATTTCCACATATCATTATTCAATTATTGGATTTATTGATTTGATAATCAATATCATTTTGTGAACTACTTCCTGGAATGTTATTGGTTTATTATTCAATTTTAAGGTCTCATGAATGTGTTTTCGTACAATAATATCAGTTAATATGAACTATCTTCATTAACTTGATATTCATTATAAACAAGGCATATTTAAATCCCAATATTTGATTATCTTGCTCTTAGTTAGGGTTAGATCTATATCTGCCTAATTAAGATAGGATTTAGATTAGTTTCTTTTGCTTGCATCATAGAATAAGCTTGCAATTAGAGTAAATTCTACATTCTTTTAAGTCCTCTCCTCAAAGAGGCAAAATTTTAGTTGTGGCTTGGCTGAACCCAAATCAGCTTAAGGGTCACTCTCTTGCCTGATCAGCAAGGAGAAGTGATCTGATATCCCTGTCTATTGGTAGGAAAAGATACATCATTAACCAATAGCAATAGGGAGAAGGTAACTGGACCTAGTTAAATCAGTCGGAGCCACCACACCAAACGAAAAAGGAGTTGCTTTAAGGTCCGGACCGGGTGGTTATCCCCCAATGTTGTTGCAACGATTTTCGAGGCATCAACAGGTTCGTAGTAGGAAGACATATTTTGGATAATGTGATACTTGTACATGAATCCATGCATTCCAGTCATCAGAGGAAGGAGCAAGGGATGTTGATCAAGTTGGATATGACCAACGCCTTTGATCGGTTAAAACTATCATTTCTTTACAAAGTTCTTCTCTCCTTTGGATTTAGCCCAGCTTTTGTGAACCTGATCAAGGCCTGCACTAACAAACCTTGGATCACCCCGTTGGTAAATGGCCGACCTACCTCTTATTTCCAAGCTTCAATGAGGATAAGGCAAGGATGCCCGCTATCTCCCTTTATGTACATAATAATGGCAGACATCTTGAGCAGGAAATTGATAGTGGAAAGAAACAAAGGCACTCTCCCGAGCATCCGACCAACGACTGGAATAGAACCAATCAATCATGCCTTATTCGCAAATGATTATCTACTGTTGGGAGGAGCTTCCACACGAATATCAAAGGAATTCAATGGAACTCTGCAAAGCTTCTGTATCATTTCAAGAGCACTTATTAATAAAAGAAAAAGTGCAATGTACAGTTGGAATACAGAGGAGCAAACCATACTTCGAATTGCTAGAATCTTGGACTTTTCGGGCTATACCTCCTTGGACAAAATACAATACCTGGGACTACCTTTAACCCTGGGGGCTAATCGAGCCTCACTCTGGACTAAATCCATCAGTGATCAAAATCAAGATAGTTGCTTGGGGTGGGCAGTGGTTCAACTACGTTGGCAAGCTAATCCTCATAAAGTTTGTCCTTTCCTCTCTCCCTATCTATCAGGCCTCCTTCCTCCTAGCTCCAAATACAATCACGGATCAGATTTCACAGCTTCTCAGGAACTTCCTATGGCAGGGAGGCAAAGGAAACGAGAGGAAATTTCACTTAGTTAGTTGGGATATAGTGGAAAGGCCAAAGTTGGAAGGAGGTCTCCAGATTAGAGACCCTGGCCTGGCCAACATTGCCTTAGGTGGAAAAATCCTTTGGCAGCTCTACTCCAATAAACACCATCCAGTCAGCCAATTACTTCGGAATAAATACTTCCAAGGAGCCTCATTAAGAAACCTCCAAGCGGAAAGTGTTCCCAAAGGCACGCCACTTTGGAACCTATGTAAAAAAGGGCTTGCCACCTTCCAAAACCAGCTTTATAGGGTGCCTGGAAATGGAACAAATATTTCTATATGGCAAGATAAAATCATGGGAAATTCCCCCCTTGAACATACAGTGGATTTAGCTGATCTTCGTGGCTAGCTCTCCCAGCACAGCTTGCATAGTCTTGCCAACATTTCTGCTTGGGACAATCAGGAGAATTGGGAGGACTGGGTCTTCCCCAATCTACCAGCACATTTACTTCACCAAAAGCAACTTTTGTTGGATAAGCTGAAGGGCTCGACACTTGTTAACTTACATGCATCAAATCTCTGGAGATGAGAGAAGGAAGGAGCCTACACCCCTGCGCTTGGCTTTGCAGCCTTACAATCCACGCAAAATCAAGTTCTCAACCCTTTCATATAGCAGCACACATGGAATGCATACGGAATCCCGAAGGTGAATTTTTTCACTTGGCTACTCATCCACAGGAAAGTTTTGACAGGTGAAATATTTCCCATAGAGGCATTATAGGGCCGCATTGGTGCATTTTTTGTAGATCGGCATCTGAAAACGTGGACCACCTCTTTGTAAGTCATGCCTTTTCCCAATCAGTATGGGCTCTCGTCCTTCACGATCTCAACGCACCCGCCCCTCTCTAGTGTACAGTCGTGGATCTCTTCTCCGCCTAGGCTACAAGGTACCCTAGGACTCTCATCGCACAATCACTGTGGAATTGGATCTAGCACTCCATTCCCAAGTTCATTTGTTGGAAGCTCTAACTCGTCTGAAATAACTGGATTTTCAACAATGTAACATCCTCTCCCTTGTCAGTGGTCGCCAAAGCTAAGGCGTCCTTAATGGAAGCCCTAGGAAACTACTCCAGCAAGTTGGACGATACCCTCATAACTAAAGAATGAAGCTAGTTGGGAACCCTTCTCGTTCGTGATAGTAAGAAAGTACCTGCTCACCCCACATTCAATCCTGCTTGGTGCATTAGAACACTGGATGCAGAGTTCCAAACCTGGTGGAGGAAGCAGGGAAAGGTAACCGTTTTCTTCGATGGCGCCTCTAAAGGCAATCCATGGATCTCTAGTGCAGGTGGAGTGGTCTACTCTCAGGACGGCTCCCGAATAGATAGCTACAGTTGGGGACTAGGAGAAAGCACAAACAATCAGGCCAAAATTCTTGGGCTTCTTAAAGGCTGCCAGATCGCACAGGAACATGGACACAAAGCTCTTTAGGTCTTTAGGGACACAGAGCTCTTGATAAAGAAATTAAACTCAGAGGAGCACTTTAGCAATCCAGCTCTCAATAATTCTCTCCAGAGGCTGCAGGGCCTGCTGGTTGTTTTAACTCGTCCTCCTTTTTTCAAATCCTCTGCAGCTCAAACAAGGAGGAAGATATCAAAGCCAATGAGAGATGTTGTCTGACTCAAGGGTTTTTCAAAAAAAACTCAGAAGAGCCTGTGTGGATTGCCATACCATAGCTCAATAGCGCTGCGCCGATCAAAATTTGCCCCAATCACCGATACCCATCGAATATCGGCACATTGCTCGATCGGCCCACCCCTTAATCGCAAATCGGCATTTCGGTTGTCCGTTGGTTAAGGTCGCTCTGCTTAACTTGCTCCAATGCAATTTGTTTCGTTGATCGCATCGCTAATCGGTATGGTCTATGGTCTGACATCGCCGACAACTTTTCCCCGAAGCGATTTTTCGAGGATCGCAAATCGCAACATTCCAAGTCTTGAGGCCACCCCTTTGTTAACAATGCAGCGATGCGCCGATCAAAGCGACAGGCTCATCGCAAATCAGCATATCAATTGTCCATTAGTTATGGCCTTTCCGCTTGACTTGTTCTAATGCAATTTGTTCCGTCGATCGCATCGCTAAATGGTATGGTCTATGATCAGACATCGCCGACAGCTCTTCTCCGCTGCGATTATTCGGGGATCGCAAATCGTACCCTTTTAATTCATAAGGCCACCACTTTGTAAACAACATTCGCCGATGCAAAATTCCTTCAAGGTTTGATCCTGTCCATCAGTCTATGAAATCCAACGGACCCTGCACACTCTCCGTGTGGATTGTTGTACTCTGACTTCACATGACTTAACAGTTAACTCAACATTTTGGATCGATGGACAGTCTCAAAACTAATAAGGAAAGACTATTTGGTGTTGTAAGGATTTGTGAACTCAAGCCTCCATGTAATGTCGGTTGATTAGGCTATGGCCCAACCACTGCTCTATAAATATATGAACCATTTTAGTTATGAAAAAAAAAAAAAATTGCAGGTCTGAACTGTTGCTTCTGTCAACAAGGTCAAATAGTCCCACAGTCAGATCTGCCTCAGACCTGTGGTCAACTCTACGGTCAATGCAAGTCAAATATCATAAATTTCCTATATCTTTGTGCCTACAAATGTGGTCGAGCTGGCAGAATCCAAATCCACAAAAATCATAGTCAAAGGAGAAGTTAAAGGTACTGGTCAACACTGGTCAACGCTACTTTGTGCACTGGAAAAGTCAACCGCAGGAAATTACAAAAATCACAGTCAAACAGATCTATAGGTGTGAAGAAGAGAGAGAAAACTTGTTGTCCAAGAAGAGATGTCGAACTACCCAATCATGTGAGGAGAGAGAAGATGATGTGTGTTGTGGATGTGCCAAAATGATCTCAACTCTACTTATATTTATAATGGTTTGCGTGGGGTGAAAAGTCATGTCTCTTCATCACTAAGCAAACTTGAAATGTTGTTATTGCTAGAAAAAAAATATTGACTGAAGCTGCCATATTTCAACATCATTGATGCCTTTGAAGATAAATAGGAGATAAGAGAAAGGTCAAAGTGAAAGTCGAAGTAAAGAAAACTAAAGAAGTTGAAAATGATCTTATCAAGGAGTTAACTCAAATGGTTAAAGATATGTAACTAAATCAAGCACGAGTAATCAAGAATATGGAGGTCAACCAAACTCAACTTAGTAAGAATATGGAAATTAATCAAGCAAACTTAATAGAAAATCACGCTAAAGAAATGAGTTCCATGGAAGCTAATCAAATCTCTCTTTAGAACAGGTTATTAGCTATAGAGGAAAAAAATGCTAAAGAAATGAGTTCCATGGAAGTTAATCATTCTCATCAGATGACCATTATGAAAAATTATTTGATTACCATATAGGAAAGTCATGTCAAAGAAATGAACTTTGTGCAAAATTGTTTGATGGCCATGAAAGCGAATAATGATAAAGTGATAAAGACTATGGAAGAAAATCATGTCAGGGAAATCAGTGCTATGAAAGTTTAGAATTTTAATCAAATGATTGTTATTCAAAATAAGTTGGACAAAATGGAAAGATCACATAAACAGAAGTTCCAACCCAAGTCAGATAATAAAGAGTCATCAACAAATCATAAGCCTCCCAATTCGCTGAAGCAAGCTCCATCTTATTATGAGGAGGTCATTTGTTCCATTGAAAAGTGGTTAAATGAAGGCAACTTGGATAAAAAGGAAACTGAAGGAAATTGGGTTAATACATATAAGGTTAATCCATCACCCTTAACAGAACAGATGCAAATTGAAGAGAGGCATGTCACGAAGATCTTGGATATTTAATCTAAAAAATTTCAAGATCAAGAAAAATGTTCTACATCATCAACATCAAAACCCACCACAAAGAAAAGTATGAAGCATAAGAGAAAAAGAAATAATCTTGATAAATTCGATGTCCATATACAACACAACATCGGGATAAGTCAGAGTCCTAAAATTATTAGGATTGCACATGGCACATTTGAGAAGCAACCTATGGATCTGCCCGAGAGTTGACAAATGCTTAGCATGCACTTTATTGAAGACACCGATGTCATAGGGCATCTTTTGTATTGTATTTCTGACCCTACACCTTTTCATTTATGTCACTAGACTAAGTTTCAGTTCAGCATTTCCATTTCATGTCAATAGATTAGATTTCATTTCTATATTATTAGAATAATTCCAGCGCCTGATATTATATGATGATTATGATTAGTATTTGAATGGATATCTAAAGAATTTGCTTTGTTTTTTGGATGCAGATTCTGGATTCTCACATTCATTCACTAAAGCAGTGTGCCCCCAAGTAGAGCCAGATGTTGACTGCACTTTTTCAACAATCTAAGAAACAAATTACAATTCAATGGACAATTTTTTTCGCAGATCAGTGTCATCATTCAACATCAATTTTGTCTTTGTAAACCTAAAATTTGCAGGTTTGTTAGAAATGATGCTAGTATGATTGTTTAATTATGTAACACCTAAGTAAGCCTCTGATTTTCGCAAAGGATTTCATCCTAGGAAGTTTTTTAACCTCACTGAATTATGTGTGTTTCTAAACATGGATAATCGGTAGAGTTTTTCTTTTAGGTTAAACCCCAAAGCTAGGGTGAAATTCGTTGACAAGACCTTAGGTGAGTCCTAGTGTTATATTGAGTCTTTTGTAAAAGTGTGTTTGGAAATAGTTTAAGCACATTTGGCTAAATTATTTTATTACAAACACACTTGGTCTATACTAGATCATATTGTGTCGTAGAATTGGGTAAAATATTAAGGGTCTATGTCTAAAGGTGTTTTCCCCTTCAAGGGTTGAATTTATAGTAATATCCTGATGTAAAATATTTTAATGCATGGTTCTTTATATTTAGACACCATGGCTAAAATATTTAAGGGAGGAAAAAATTATTAATACCTTTTAGTTTCAATTAATTTTTTTCTAGATAAATTATACTAAAATCCCCAAAAAATTAATTAATTTTGAGTCAAAAAATAATTATTTTTATTTTTGGATTTTTGGCAAAAAAATGGCAAAAATATTAGCAAGAAAATGGTCAAAAATTAAAATTGAGAGAAAATAAAATTCACTCCCGGTGGAAAAAACGAATTTTGGAAGAAGTGGTCATTTCCAAGGAATAATTAAATTGACAAACCCAATTCCAAGACAGAAAATCAAAAGAAATTTTTGGGTTCAGGAAAAAAAAAAATTCAATAATTTTTTTTTGTCCAGTTAGTTGAAGAAACTTTGTGGGTCCAAAAGAAGTCCAATTTCCAAGGTCCTTTAACAAGGCAAAATCAAATTTTTAACAAAAATTGAGCTTATGGACCAAGGTGATTAAGTCAAAAATGATTTTTTGAGGAAAAAATGTTAAAATAATATTTTTGGACCATCAAAAAAAGGAATTATTATGGAATTCGAATTTCTTCATCAAGATCAAGGAACGAGATTTATGTTTGGCATGGATCAAGCACCAAGTAGTTGTTATTATTCACAATCAAGTAAAAATTGTGCAACTTCTTGGACCTAGCCATTTTCTACTTGGAGAGGGGTCTAGATCTCTCTATTTTCTATGTAAGGAAGTTATTTGCTCCTCATTTGTTACAAAAGAAAATTGAAAAGAAACTCTGAGTCAAGCTTTGTTGTCTATAATATTTTTTTATCAATAAAGAAAAAGCCTTTGGGGTTTACTCTTAATAGTGTTCCTCTTAGTTTTCTTGTGGTAATATTTTCTGGATCATGTGCTTAATACTCTACTAAATCAATTTTACAAATTATTAATTTTTTAGCCATTTGTTGGATTAACTATTTACACAAGTATCTTGTATTAGTTGATGGGTTTTAGAGAAACATTTTAATTTGATTTATGTAGTAGGGATCTTTGTATTTTGAAGGTTATTTTGTTATCTATGCCTCTATTGATATAATAATTTGATTTTAAGTGTGTAGAGACTTAGAGTATTCAGATCTTGGGCGTGAAGGGAAGTCTTCGGCTAGACCAACCCACTCTCAAGTCTGGAAAACTCAAGAGCCCATCTGATTAAATTTCATGGTTTATCTAACAATTTGATTTGCACAGGTTTTAGCTATTGCTCACGATAAAAAATATTTCCATCATTTATTTGAATTATATTTGTGCATATCAAATAGATCTGCTACTATAGAACTTATTTTTCTATTGATCAAGAAGCAGATTTGTACTCAAACTCCTTTGGTCCAATAGATTTGTAAATTTGTATATAATTTTTTGTATATATCTACTAACCATTTTTGTCCTTTTGTGTATAAATTTTGTTTTCTTATATATGTATTTTTTTATTATTTTCCTTTCAATTTGCAGATATGAAAACAAAATTAGGGTTTGGTCATTAGTTTGTTTGTCTTCATCATTAGGTGACTAACATACATGCTATTAAAGTCTAATTTGAATCTACATTGTATCTTTGCCTTGCATTCAGTGTTTGAATTGGTTATTGAATTCTGGTATGATTGCTCACATTTGTGAAATATTTGAAGATTGATTAAGGATTGTTACATACTTAAAAAGAGGTTGCAGCAATCGAGCTTTCAAGTGGCATATCTAAGGCAAATTCATAGTCCTAAAGTGCTTCACTGGAATCTTGTGGACTTGTGACAATTTTGATCTGACTTACTCCAACAATAACTACATCAGTATGATTTTCTATTGACAATGGGCTGATCGGACTAACTGTGATATATCTTGAGGTCTGGTACATTTCTAAGGCGGATCATTGTGTATCCTTGTGCACTTGAAGTTTATTGAATTTACAGTAGTTGCTCTCTTGTGTCTCGCCAAAGCATTGAGGATAGCCTTGTTTTCTTAGATTACTAACTATGTTTGTCTCCTCTCTTAACCAAATTGCATTCCATTACATAGTTGCTTCTCTAATTGCATCACTCATAGTTGCATGGGTAGACTTCGATCGCTTTTTCTGCATACCTTTAAGTTTTCGTTTGTTCTTAATTGCTATCTGGTGAAATAAACAATTATGATCAGGCAACCAAAGGCATATTCATTGGCATATCATCGGAAAAAATTTGTTTCAAGTAACATTTCATAAGTTGTAGACATTTGACTACAAGTGTTTTAAATAAAAGTAAGCTAATCTAATTCCCAACTCACATGCTCTAAAAGAATGTTATTTGATCTAGTTTCACTTGGTTATAATTGATTGATCTAAGTAAGTGTTTCTCTTTTCATTAGCAATCTCATTTGCTATCCATAAGTGTTTATTTGGCTAAAGGATCGTTGCTTATTTCAGTTGTCTAAGTAAAGAATACAATAAGAACACTTTGATTCTAAGGCATTGTGAGATCTTGCTTTAACATTCTCTAACTATCATTATTTCATTGAGTATTCCTTATTGCTTCTGTTAGCTCTGCTACAGGTTGCTGGTGTTCAAGGGGCCTAAGTACGCTCATTTCCTCGATTTCTGTTCAGAAAAGGTCTACACCGGTCACCTGCATTATTTCCTTTCACCCCTGCTTATATTTTCAAACACACTACCTCCTTTTTACTTCTAAAACTCTAGGTAATTCTACGATTCCTCTAATCCCCGAGCGCAAAGTTTTAGCCATCATATGACTAAGTTCACATGACCGCGTGCTTTCTCCAGTTTTTCCTGTCACATCAATTACACAAAACATGTGTGCCAATCTTCCACCGTCTGATCATCTCTAACATGATCGGACAACATTCACTCGTTCTACTCCCACAATCTACCCGCACATTAACCCGCGGGAAAAGTGGTTTTACCCTGGTCACATCCGCCACATGTCACCCTCCTCTTGCGATTGCTCTCCCGCATATGAATACCACCCACCTCCGAAAAGCGGTGCAAGAAATACCGCTTACCGCCCGCCCATCATCTCCCGCTCGTTATCATCCGTGTACCTCCCACCCCCGCTAACTGTTGAACCTATCCGCCCAAGATCCAATAGCTCAGGATTGTTTGTTCCCATTTTCTCCTAATGTCCCTCGCTAATAGATCTCCACCGTTCATTCATTTAACCCAACGGCTGATTTTCTTCCTCCGTCCACCCATGTCCACAGCCATTCTATGCTCCTAAAGGACGAAGGTGGGCAGCTACCTGTACCCGGAGCAGTTACTTTTCAACAACTGCATTCAAGAGCATTATGGCCGAAGAACAAGAAGGACGTTCCTTGAGAAAATCACAACATTTATCAGTTATGGATAATTCTTTCATAGGACATTCTACCTACTCAAGAAGGACAGCATAATATCAGAGAAGATCAATTTTGTTCATTAAAGCCAGCAGACCATAACAGAGACTCCATCAGAGAATTAAAGCGGTTGGTGGTCCATTATGACCCCTCCACGCATAGAATATCAGATCATTTTTTTAATCAAACTCTATATATACCCAGAACACAGATGTAGTCTGGGATGATGGTTGATGGTTGTAGTTTTGATGTAAGGTTCAACTTCTGAAGACTGTGACTACTTTGATACTTGCAGCGTTTGGTCTTCATTTTCAGCTAATACAAGCTTCTTTTGCTATTAATTGCTTACTTTCCACTTCTTCTCTGTTCTAGGCTCAGCCTGTTATTCATTTATTCATGTGCTCTTAATACTTAGCATCTGAGGGGCTGTCATCCCACCTCTGTGTTAGAATCTTGTATGTATTATTGAATGTGTTATGCAGGATTCTTTTTAATTAGTACGAGAGAGCTGTCATCTTGTCTGTGCATTAATAAATAGATTTGCAGACCTATATACTAGTTGCAGTCAGCCATCACATGGTCTTGTGCATCTGCTGATGTGGTCAGTATTCTCCATCTTCACCTATTCCTTAAACTGTGAGTTATTGGTGGTCTAAAGCCTTGTAGTCTAGGGGTGTTCACCCATGTCTAGAGTTAAGCATAATAGAAGTGGTTATCTGGCTTGAATATGAATCATTCCTTCCATTCATCCATTTCCAACATTTTGTTGAGTTTGTAATGTTCCTGAGCATCTCCGAGATACAACCTAGGAGACTTTCTTGGGGTGATAACATTAATTGGCATCGTTGCCGGGGAGAGGAGGTTGAAGCTCAGCTTCCCTGGGAGAATGACATTGTTCCAGATTTTGATGATAGACAAAGTCTGGGCACATTTCTAGTTGTAATCATCTATTTGACGACTCTACTGGGAAGCAACCTGGTGGTGACTCCACATTCCATTTCTGGCTCAATTTGTGAGACATACTCAAAGAAATCCTTAGAAATCACCAGCTGAACCAATGTCTGACCCTGAGAAGATTGTCAAATCGAAGAAAACATTACAGAAAGGAGCATTAGGATCAGGTGAGCCTAAGAAATCTTATGTATCTTTGCAAGAGGAGGCTATAGTTGAGAATGTATCATTTGAAGATATAGAGCCTAGTGTTTCTAGTACGAAATTTCCTACAGAGATCCATACAGCTCCTTGTTCATTTAGTTCTCCTTTGGATCTGTTGAAGGCCTCAAAAATTGGGTCGACAACAAGGGGGATACCCGCCCGGTGCGGACCTTGGTTGGCAGCTCCTTATCCGTTTGGTATAGCGGGTCCGACTGGGGATATGGGACCAGTTTCCCAATTCAGTGTGTGTGTGTAAGAAAGATGGGTGTTTATGTTCTAAATGGAATACTTCTATCTAATCTAATGTTATGCTATTGTATTCTAATAAACAGAAAAACATCGAAATTTATGATAACCCGGGGTGTGATCTTTCTTCTATGCGATCTAAAAAGATTTCAAACAATAACTGGTAATAAAGATCATTTAGCTATCATAATAAAGGAATTCGATAAAGATGAACTACTTCGTATAAGAAGTTAGACGAAGCAGCTGTGAAAAACTTATCGCATAAATGAGCTATTCATACACTAAACATAAACAAATAGTTATCACCGTACAAAAGTGCCAAATGATAACTCAGACATTCATGTTGTAATATATAAATAAATAAAAACTGAATATCACTTTAACGATAAGCAGAAATGGTTAAAAGATAAAAGTACCATTTATAACTAGTCCTACTCATGAGCTTCAAGCGACAATTGATTTATCTCTCCTTGATTTAACATCCACTAAGAGTACAGAAGTGCAACCTCAGTAGCAAATATCAAATGCAAATATAAAATAAACCCTGTTCCATTCATTCACCAAAACCTCCACTGAGGGTGCAAAAGTGCATGTTCTAAGGACAAGTTTTTGATAAATTTCTAGACCCTTCTCTAAATGCATGAGAAGGGTTTAAATACTACTAACTAAATAACTTATTTACAAAAATTGAGGATTCAGTTTAAATGACCATCCTCTTTCTAAGCAAAACTATTCTAAAATTAAATCTACTATCTAATTGTTTCTAAATCTACTCCTTAATGTCGCAAGCGTTCAGTATTTTCCTGAGTAGAGTCGGCTGACTGTCTTCCACCTTTGGTTGAGTTAAGCAAATAGAATCGGCAAGAGCTGACATTATCTTCTCAGTAAAATTGATGATATGCTTGAGAATCATCCAATGAATATGTTGTTGGAAATAATACTAAGAGGGGGGGTGAATCAGTATTATCAAGTCAGTAAAACTTTTTCATTTTGTTACTCAGATTCATATACGCCACTTCAGTTAAGGATATTCGCGTGTATACGTGACTGTGTCTAAAGAAACTAGCGTATATCCAGATTATTTATAAGTTAGATATGTTGATCTTTAGATAATGCATCAGAACTTCATTGACCATATGAACAGTAAACAGAAGCAATAAACAAAACAGATCATCACACACAAGAAGCACACATGAACACCATGATATAAGGTGGAAACCCAATGTGGGTGAAAACCACCTGCTGCAATTTTTTTCTATCTTCCTTTAATGAGAAACTTCTTTTACAATGTACTGGTGCAGTCCTTTACCAGTACGCAGGATGCAACCTGCAGAGAGCTACAACCCTCTCTCATTCTCCAGCTTCTCCTGGAAGGGAGCTACAACCCCCATAGTTCTTGTACTAGCTAAGATACTAGTACGTAGGTGCCGACCTACAATCTTCTCTCCTCCAGGTACCACGTTTCATAAATTTTCAGACTGGATACACTGAAGCACAACTCTATAATCCGAAGGCCATGTTTCATCCAATTTTCATACTGAACCCATCAATAACATTGAAGCACACAATCAATCAACACTAGCATTATCAATCTCTGAATCTCCCAATACTGAATCACTGAACCCTGTCAACAAAAAGCAGTCACCAGAACACAGAGCAGAACCCTGAACTCTGCAACACTATTCAGAACCAAC